>JXPG01060358.1:5398-19637 GCA_001015175.1 Megaselia abdita | reverse complement strand
ATCACCACAAGATGTTCTTTTCATGGTTGCACAATAAATCTTTTGTGTCATTTACATTATTCCCATAACAGAAGCACAATTACCACTGTTAAGACCAAACTATGTGCTAATTAGAGAAATGGAAATGGTGAAAGTAATAAAGTGGTGTGTCGTAACTTTACTACTTCTGTAAGATGTCCAATTAGCACTCAGATAAAGAAAGTGAAAGAACAAACTGACCTTCCTATCCGAAGCCACCTAAATTCATTTTAATTAAGAGTTATGCGATTTAAAGTATACGCTTCGTCTCATACTTCACACGCCATTAACTTCAAATTTGGAGGAAAAATAAAGAATACGAACTAAAAATTTCAAAACCAACAACACCCCTATCAATTTTAATTTGAACACAAAATTATTTAAATAAAAGCGTTTTTTAATTCCCCTCTTCTCTTTTTTCTCGTTTCAGAGCTACAACTTATTTGTGAATGAGTACGATGACGAGTGGGTCCAATTTTCGTATTTACATACAAAACGAATTTGATTGAAATTTAATTGAAAAGGTAAATTATATTGTTATGATGGTTTTTAATTTTATGTGTGAACTCGAAAGCTTTTGCGTTTTAATTATATTGATATTGAGTCTTGGTTTAAGCGATTTTTTCAATTCGACGTTTTGCTATAATTATACTCTATATGGTCAATGATCGGGAATAATAGTTGCTATTTTTTTCTATATGGATTGTATGTATTGTCGAGTAAACGGTCTAATTAGCTGAAGTTTTTCGATGATGGAATCTGAAATCCGTCTTCCTTGAGAGTTTTAAATTAACGACAATTGAAGTGAACATTACATGATAGTCATAGAGATGAGCATTCAAAAGTCAGAGAATTCCAACTTTATTTGTTATGTGAATGCCGTTTTCCAAAGAAGAAGATTATTCGTATATCAGGAGCTCAGTAGCCAAGTGGATAAGACCTCAATCTTCTAAGCATGACTCTACCAAGGATCGAATCCTACCGATGTAGCATAAACAACTACAGAGGACGACCTTGATCAGTGGTATTAGAACAGTTTCATGACTGTTGGCTCCTTATATAAGGTATAGCCAGCTTGGGAAAATCAAGTCAGCTGATCTTACAAAACTGTTCCCACGACGATTGCTTCTCAGCGGTACGACCCATCAACATGATGAGGCCAAAGATCGTTAACTCCCCTATAATGAGTATCGGCAATTTGCACTCAGACAACTGCCTGAGCGCAATTGACTACTGTTGTCACAAAATAACAAAAAAACCGTACATCCATCATGTCAGTTGAATCAATGACGTAAGCAGCTTTTGGAATACCATTCCTTCTATAATGCTGTTACTAGAATACCTACGGAATCTATACCTCTAAAATGCTACTTGTAGCCCTCTAGAAGAATGTAAGAATTTTCGGAAATAAATATACTTCTTAAAAAGCTATTGAATCCTTCTTCATTATGTTATAGTGGAAGGTAAACTTAAGTGGTATTCCATGCTTTTGTGCGACTTCTTAAAATCTTCTTGTAGAAGGAAAACTCAAACAATATTCTAAACTCTTTTAAAACATACTTTTAAAGTACTAGAAAATTAAAAAATATAATTATTTGAATTAAATCACAGAAAGTAACAAACAAATATTTTATTAAGTAGCATCGGTTTACAAGCTTTGTTCCAATAGTTTTTACAAAGTTCTGATTTTTGTTAATGATTGGGAATAGCTTTAAGTTTTTACAAACACGAATTATGTGCTCTACATATTTTAATGCAGTAGGATATCTTAAATTAATATTAGTTTGTCAGGTACTTTATTTGTGTAGTACATGTTATGTTCATACTTCATGCATTTTAAAAGATAAACATTTACATATTTTAATAGCTGTCACCATTCCACATATTTTAATGAGCAACTTACACACTCAAATATGTAGTTATACAATAAATTTGTGTTGGAAACTGATCAAAAAAAAATGTGTATGCTACATATTTGAATAAGTGTCTTACATATTTTATATGTGTTTTAGACATTTATAATGTATTATATATTATATATGAGAATGGTCAGAACAAAAATATTCAGATATTTTGTGTAAGGAATTAAGTCTTGAAAGACTAACAATTGCTCATAATAAAAAACTTCATAACAAGAAAACGTATATTTGGAGTACCTACACCGTTGTAATTTTTTGATATTCTAATAACTCTCTAAAACCGGCAATATTTTTCAAAAAACCAATCTAGTTAAATTTCAACATAAACAAAATTCTTTATCATAAATAACCAACCAAATATTTGAGATACAACAATGTGAAATTATTGACAGAAGTACTTCTTTTTTCATAAAAAAAAGTGGTGATGAGTTTCGGAAGTTCAAGAAATATCAGGATACAAAAAAATATATAAAATAAGTACAATCAAATCAAAGAAAAAATATAAGATCTGGTTTATCTTAAAAATTTTGATATGGTATGGAAGTATCTGAAAATTCAAATATTCCATCATCTTTTAAATAAATATAGAGTATTGCGTATATTTAATCTTGTTTTTCAGTTTCTATGCAACTTTTCAGTATCCAGGCAGTCTTTCAGTCTCCAAACTTCAGTTGGGATCGGACATCAGTCTTTACAACCCATTTGAAACAGGTTTCCAAGAAGTATCTTAGAATTTCTGAACTAGTATTTAAAACTTCTACAATTCTTCTCCAAGCCTTGTTCAAAAGGTTTAGACAACCTATTAGCGCGGTTTTCAAAGACCTACCTAGAATACCTTTCTAATATTTTTTCAGAATACCAAAACAAAAATCGTCACTAAATACCTCCTGGAGACTTCTCCAGGAAATCCGGAAGCAGTTTTCTACACCTATAAAAGAGAATATTAATAGGAGAAGTTACAGATGAAGAGGTATTCTAGAGGTATCAAAGACCGAATTTTGCTCTTTGGGGATAGTATGAGGTTTAGATCTAAGTCTAAGATTTTGATCTTCATGAAATAAAAATGTATTTCTGATAAACTCGTTAAAATAGCAAACTTCTCCGCCACTCTCCTTCAGTACAGTACAGTACCATATATCATTCGAAGAACCTCCTCTCATCTTCCGATCAAAGTGTCCACGATTCATTGCCATATATAGTCGCACTGGTGGAATGAACTCAGAATGCTTAGTTCATTATATACATATATATATGACAATTATCTGAACCGTGGCGTAGATTCAGAATCTTCACAGAATTTGTCTCCATCTCTCTCTGTTTGCGGTCTCACCGATCCAGCTTGTGATTTCTTTTGATGTAAGGTCTCCTTCAAGGCAATCTAACCATCGCAACGGTTGTCGCCGAGAACGTGATGGTCACGACTCAGCCCCATATATCAGAACAGGTTTAATGAGGGTCCTTTAGATATCGTTCAGTGCTTCTTCGTATGAATCTCGATCTTAACATTCTACAGTGTTCGGTTAGCAAGCATGATTCTCCTTTTGATACTTGAGTGATGTCGTTTTGGATGAAGGCTTAAGGTACTTGAAATACTGACTCAAACTTGTCAGTGCCTATAGTGATGTTAGTGTTTCTATTCGATTTCATATATTGGTCTTGCCGATATTCACTTTGAGGCCCATTGATGTAGATGTACAGAGGGTTGTTGCCTTCATGATGTATTTTCACCTTTTGTTAGAACTTTCTGGTGTCTCCCACTTCTGCCTCTCCGCGTTCTTCTCTCTGGTCACTTGCAATTATGAATAGTATCGAATAGAAACACTAATCGTACCACGAAAGTATTGAAATCTCGGGTGTTTTAAGATCGACTCAGAATTCGCTATGACGATTATTTTAGATCCGATCTTCTATTGACTGTTTTTTTTTTTTTGATATTTTAAGAGACTTGATAGAAACCCCCACAAGGAAAGAAGTTACAGTTGCTAATGTGTATACAATATATCATAGTATAGAAATATATCATAGTATTCAACATAAATGTGGTGTGTTTCAATCGGTATGGCGATAGATCTTCTTAACAACCTTGGTATTGTTGGACGCAATGTCTCCATCTGCGTTGAAATCAGACAGGGTTTAAAATTTTGCCTGAGTGTTCTAGATGATGAGGATATTTCCCATTTAATCTGTTAGTGTGCGGTCCTGTGTTGAAGTATGAACTTAATAATAAACCGCCGACATTTACTGGTATTTCCAGGCCGCTATTATTTCCTTGTGAGAAGTAATATAGCTACGCCCTTTTCCCCTTTCAAAAAAATAATTTAAACTAAATCTTTCCGAGATCTTCATCCAATACTTACATTGACCACAAAAAAGTCCAGAAAGAATTTCGAAATTAAATAGGGCAGGTATTGTGGACAATTTTAAACTGTTCATATCTTCAGCAAGATGGTATTATATTAGTGTGATTGGAGTAGTTGGACTATGGCCCACCACTCTGGTGATTCTGAGTTCGACACTCGCCGTTATTATAAGAAATTTTATTTCGTGAGAGTCAGAGATACAAGCTTTATCCACCAAGTGACGCTAAACAGTAGCCTGGCTTAAATTAAGAGGAAACTTAAACCTTATTCAATAACTTAAAAAAATATATAAAATTGAAGCAAATCATTCCACCATTCCCAGTTAATCACATTCCAAAATCCGGTGGAGATTAAATTACAATAACGAAAAAACCAAACAAGATCCAATGAATCAAGGCTGAGTAAGCAATGATTATTTAACGATTAAATTTCATTCAATTTACATCAACAATTGACACTCACTCAGCGAGACCTAATTCAATAGAACGCAAAATAACCTTCAAATAAAGAGTATTTTTTTTCGCATAAATGAAGTTATTGTTGTCAGCTTTGAACAACATTAGAATATTGGTTACGGTAGTATCTATAATAAGGCCAATTTTACGGTCTTCATCATTCAATGTTTAATGTATAGAGTTCTTAATGATCTATCCGAGTTCAAGTTTAAGTTCATCTCTTCACAGTTATATATCGTAACGTTTATGTTTTTTGTTACGAGCTCTGGTGATATGATTGATGAATAATTTATGGTTTTTGTAAATATTTAATTTTAAGTGGGATGTTTATGGCTATAATTTTATTTACTGCTAACGTTTCTTTTTTTTCATGAAACCAACCAATGTTCCATCTTCAATTTAAGTATCATAGCACTTGCCAACATCCAGTGCAGAAAAATCCATAGATAGATAACCTATCTGGTATGGAAAGATGCAGAAATTCCACCCTTATACATTGTACAAGAAAACCAAACCACCCTTTCTATGTAAGTTAACGTGTTGCAGTCACCGACAACGCATTTCATTGAAATCTGGCGTGTATTCAAGAGAACAAAAACTATGACGTTCAGATGAATTTATGGTGACCGTTTTTATGCCATAGCATGTAAGCTGTAGTACATGGTCCATGGTGGCATCAATTTAATAAAGCAGAACGCGTCCGGATGGATGGTTGGTGTTGGTTGGTTGTTGATGCTGGACGTTGTCGTTTCGTTGGTAGTGACGGTCAGTCAACCAACAACGACAACATAAGACAAAGCAATGAAATGGAAATGACAATGTAACGTTTTGCTCCACACAATACTATCTGATAATTACTTACAGGCCATTTCATCCGCATGATAGCTGAAAGTTCGAAGGACGACATTTGTTGAAAACGTGTCCCTGTCCATCATGCGGGCATTTTTACATCATATATTAGGAATGTAGGACATCCCCTTGTTAAAGAGGATGATGACGATGACAACAGATAGTATCGGTTATCAACAGGTGTAATGCAATTTATTTAATTTGTGTGTTTACCATGTACATTTTATACTTGTTGAACAACCGGAGGTGTTCACAGAGGACCTTACGAAACTTGTATCACATCCTGCTCTGATATTATTTTCTTGTTGAACTTTGTCGTTAGGTATTTGTGAGAAAGTGAAATATTGAATTGCTGGGTTATCAGGTGAAGTGAAGACTTTGCAAATAATGACTTGGTTAATGATATTTGTTTGTATTTATCGAGACAGTTGTTATACAGAACAAATCGAATTCTACGGACTTCACGAGTGAAAACCACTCGCAACCAATCGACTCCAGAATTCCATCAAAAAATCGCTTAAACTTTGGATAGATAGATAGATGCGGTTAAGTAAAGACAAAGTAAGCTTCTATGACGGGTTGAGCATCATTGCTTTAGAAAGAATAAGAACAACATCCATTAAGTGTTTCGCTGTCCCAGCTTAAGTAAGTAATCATAAGTACTTCAAAAGTACTTTACATACAAAAAAAAATTGAAATCCGACATATAAAAATTAAATCACTTGTAGACTAGTTAAGCACTGAACGCTTCTAGTTCTAGAAATAAGTATCTGAAATATACTTCTTTCAAGTGCTATATCTTTTACGAAGGAAACGCTCTGTCACAATTAACAATCGTCTCTTGTAGCTAGACCACGGCCTATACAAAAGAGACAATGTTCTGTAAAGACACCTACTAAAGTTATCTTATTCTTTTCTTGCCATTTCTCAGACGTTCATTTGTCTTCTCTTAGCCACCGGTGCAGCCAGAATAGTTTGGATTTGATGTAGCTCACAGAGTTTAATTATATTCTTCCCCATTCCTTATGAAGCAATTCATCTAATAAATCGTGGGTAGATACGCTTAGATTCCTATCATCAGAACCATTTTGGCCAGTCTGTCTGAATCCTCGTACTGAGTTTAGACCTGCAACCGTATATAATGCATTTCTCCATTCCTTCCTATTCAAACTATATAGTGTCTAAATCCACTTCTTACCCGCAGTCACTTGATACACGTGTACCATTTAATAAGTGCCCTTTTCCTTCTAGCTTCAATATTAGGCTTAGCTTTTTATCTAGTATAATTCCTAGATATTTAGCTGTTGTCAGATCCCTAGTACCTTCCTATCTAACTTCGGAAGATCAAACTTCATAGTGAAAATATCAATCTCCGTTTTTGTCTGCATTGACTCCGAGACCCTTGCCTTGTCCTTGTAGAAGTGCGGAGTAGAATTTTTGAATGCCATCTTCCTGAATATATTATCAATGTACCAGCTGAATAGAAGTGTTTCTTTATGAGCAAATTATGTGTTGACTAAAGCAGATGTTTTCAAGATAACTCCCAAGAAGATCTCTTCTGATCCTTCGGTGGTTGTTACCAATTGTTAAGTCCAAACCGCAAGTCTTAGCCAGCTAAGAAACTCTGTCTCAACTCCAAGACACCTACAATTCCTTAGACAAGAACTCCGCCTGATGATCTTCCAGCTCTGAAATCTTAGTAGTCCACCTACTACATCAGCTCAGACAAGAATTGCTGGTTACCACTAACCTGCTAAGCCTTTTTAGGTCCTCCTTTCGTTTCATATCAGTTTGATTATCATTGCTGATATAGATCTTGGGCCTTTCATTATTTCATTGTCCCAGCTCAAGTGAGGACTCACAATTGACAAAAGCTTCATTTTCAACAACTGAGAGAAGCGTTGAAAGATCCTGATTTTTCTAGTAAAAAGTGTATGACGACCAATCAGCTTTAATTGAGATAAAAAAGATCATCAAATTGACATCTTATTAAGATCTGAATGTTCTCGTAAAAATTTTAGAAGACCAATCCGTTGAACATGTCAGTAATGTAGAAGCAAACTCTTGGTTGACTAAAGCAGACAATTTGTTTATGAAGATAAAAGACGTTCTATCTTGCAGGTATCACTCAAGAAGATCTTTTCTAATAGTTCTGTGGATGTTACCAATTTTTTAATACCGAGCCAGCCAAAAAACGAAAGCCTTACTCCAAAATACTCAACATTAATATCAAGAACTCCGTCTGATCATCCTCCAGATCGGAAATCTTACTACTATATTCTGGCTCAGGCCAGAATTGCTGACTACTTTTTAAACTTCATCCACAACATTGACAGAAGCTCCATTTAGAAGAACTGAGAAAAGCGTTGAAAGATATTGATTTTTGTTAGTGAAACAAATGCTTTGAGTCTTTGATGATCATTCTCCAACAATTTTTAGATCATATAAGACTGTGAAAGTTCATCAAGAAAGGTTCATTAGAAATATCTAAGTGTCTTCGTAGAAATGAGGATTGCAATTTTCAAAAACATTTCAGCAATAAGCATGGTGAACAGAAGAGGTTGATTGATCCTTGAGGAGCAACACCCAAACTTGACTGAAATTGAGAATTCGTTGCTGAAAATAAAAGATGTTCTGTTTTGAAGGTGACTCTCAAGAAGATCACTTCTGATCCTTCGGTATGTTTTACTATTTTTAATTCGGACCACAGACCTCAAAGCATCCAAATTGTCAAGAACTCAAACCTTACTCCAAAATACCTACCATTAGTATCAAGAACTCCGCCTGATTATCTTAAAACCCTACAAATCCGAAGTTCTTCCAGAATATCTGAGCACTCATCTATCTTAACTCTGAAATAGTTCACATCCATGAAGAGCAAAGCACTCTTCACTTTAATTGATTTATTGAATCATCTATGAAACCCATTTTCTCTTGAGTACCAAAAATCAAATGTCCGTCGGGTATTCAATATCAAATTAAGAAAGAGAAACCAAATTACCCAAAGTATTTGAATACACAGGTGTTAGAATAAGCGGAAGTTGCCGACATACCTATTAAATTATAATTCCCCAAAGAGATAAAAGTTCATGGCGTGTGGAACACAAAAACATCTAAAAGAAAGATAATTATAGTCGACGGAGACCAGAAATCCTCTCAAAAACTTACCATCATCGCAATGTATATAAACGAAATCCCCGCTTAACATAGAAATGCCGATTGGGAATGGAAATTGAAAAGAAGACATGCAATTATTCATTCTTTTCATTCCTTTCATGTAAAATTTCCTTTTCATATAATCTCCCTTGATTGACGTATTTATACATTTGAATTTTTGAATATAGTGATAAATTTACACTACTCGTTAATTTATATATACTGTGTTCTCTTCTCTGTGATCCACGGTGTAGTGTTCTCTCCTGTTCACTTAAAATTTTATATACGATGTGCACTGGACAGATTTTTTGGTTCTTTTGTGGAAAGATGGTGAATAGTACTTTTGTCAGGCTGTACAAAAAAGACTTGAAAAAGTATCTCAAACAGGGCAGGACCGCCTAACGACTTTTCTCTGCTTCCTTCACGAGAATTTGAAGGCAATACGTTTGGCACTCTTTCTACTAAAGCTATTGCCAACTTTAATTTAAGAAACGTATATGGCCAACTACCAAAATATACCCATCGATTCCTATTACCACCCATCATATATACAATCATCTAACTAAAACTCACCAAAAAGTAAGATACCAGAAATTTCTCATCCTGCATTATCCGATGTATGCAGAGCGCATTGAATTACATTGCATCTCCTATGATGTACCTGTTCCTTGTTTAACGAAACGAATACGATATATGCATTTATTTAAATCAGAGTCTTGTTTAGCATTTGCTAATGGTTCCACAACGACGGTTTACGGTCGACGTTGTAGCTGCCGCGGAGGATGACGACAACAACGTCGACGACCATTTATGTTGTTCAGTCATTGTGCAGATCGCATTACGATTATGAATGCATTTCCCTTGTAGAAAAGTCGAGTTGCGGACCAAACAGACCAATACTCGATGTAGGTTTTTTGTCTGTTTGTTGGGCATTGGCTATATTTCACAATGATGGGTTGAGTATCAGTATTTAATTTCTCGCCTTTTACCATTTCTAATTGAAAAGTTTTAAGAAATGTCTGTCAGTCTTCGTTACGGTGTAACAGACTTTTAAATTATCATTCTTAATTGCTAACTAAAAACTCTAAAAATACAAGGTATTTCAAAAATAAATTCTATGAAACGAAATGAAACCACATGAAACCTTCCAGGCAACCTTCTACACATATATATTACAAACCAGTTCATTTTTTAAGGAGAACAAACAGTTCAGAAACAGAAAAAGTAGGATGTGCAAAGATATAGAGATTATTAGGCGCGAACATGAGAAATTTCCATTTAATAAGAAACGAGCGTAGTCATGTTAAGCTTACACAATTGAATTTATTTCCAATTGAAACTAGGACACTTTTCATTGCCTTCAGGATGTTGTTGCGGGTTTTTTTTGTAATTTATAAGATTATATTTTAAGTTGTAATGATTTATTGGCGGATGCGATTTCAAGAAAATGGGTAAAGAAATCTTTTGAATGCTAATATTGTTATAACGGATGTGACGTTACGTTACGTTGAAGTTTAAATTACGGTTTTTATGAAAACAGGTAGAGATTGTTGGGGTTGGTCGAATAATGTGTATACCTACTACTGGGATTTGGAAACAGCATTTTTCACTGTTCATGCACAACTTGATTCCGCTAATGATGTCAATGTCTGATTTCTGAGCCTTTTGACTGTTTCGAAATTATAGTGGTCCACGTCGACAGTTGGAAGATGGTTGGAATGGTCTAATTCTGATCAGCCCTTAAATCTAATTATGACGAGCTCCAAGATGATGTTGATGGAAGTAATTCGGCAGCTGCTTTGAGCAGCTCTGAGAAATACTCTTTCCATTGTTTAACAACCTCTTCTTTACCTGATATCAGCTTTCCATTTTTGTCCTTTTCGAGATTCATTCCTGTCTCGTTATATACTTCCAAGACTTCGACATGCAAGTTTCGATGTTCTTCTCTTTGCCTCGCCAAATGCTTCACGTTTCGCTCTTGGGCTCTTTGGACTTTAATCTTGTATTGTAGGCTTGATCCTTTTTCGAAGCTGCATCATTATATTCTTGTTTTATTTGTGGACTTTGATGTTTCTTTGCGCAATCCATCTGTTCTTCAATTCATCAGATAATTCTGCAATAAAACTGTCGGTGGTACTAACGTTATAAGAGCATTCATTTTGATTCTTTTTGTATGCGTAACAGTTGTCTTCTGTTCTGCACCTGACCTTGGCTCTTACGAGGTAAAGATCGGAGTTGATATTTGCTCCTTACATAATGTCATTTTTCACACACCATGTGATCAATTCGGCTCTTCGTTTCAAATATACTTGTGAATATCACGATTTACCTTGAACTTCTCCACAACCTTTACTGCACCTTTACACCTGTGACAGCAGCTTTGTATCCGTCCAGGGTATTCCTTAGGTCTTTTAGAGTTCCGCTTGTGTTGAGAGTAGATCCGTAGATCTTTGTCGCCATAATTGTCCGTGGTCGATTTCCGTATAAGGGTATATGTATCCGAGTCTTAGGTTTGCCCTTCGTAGTAGTATGAACCTCCTCTGGAGGAGACATACCTAGTATTCGCTTCCTGGTATTCAAAAATAGCTATAGAGCTTGTTTGAGATATTGGACACGGTCCGGGGTCTCTAGTCCGACATTGTTCTCTAAAGAACGAAGCGACAATTTCATTATACGCCATCTATGGTCTGGTGGAATTAAGCTTCAAGATTCCAGCTACATTAAATAAAGCATTACAATTGAACTCTAGCCACAGTATTTTTCTTTAACAAATTAAGTAGTATATTTTAAAGTTGACTCATCAATACGCCATTCCAGATCTGCCTTTAGGAATTTAAAAATTGGAAAACCAACAATCCTACTTCTTAAATGCACTTTGGCTGGATTTAGCTTCTTTATGCCACTGAACTTCGAATTCCTAAAAATAATGATAAGTTCGAAGTTCATTTAGTGCATTTAAACCGCGACATTACACCTTGAAATCGGATTTGCTTTAATAAAATTTAAAAAAGCGCTCTGAGCCCCCTAGTGCTTTCAAATCGAAGCTCTGATGGTTGTGATTTGAAGTTGTGGTGCTGATTTAGACTATTAAACACTTCAAATCTGCGTTGCTAAAGGCTTACTATACAAATACCATAACTGACCTCATTGAGGCAATGAAATAGCTAATCTCTCTATGATTTAAGGGTAAAATGGAAAACAAATCAAACAATAGCTTTTGTGACAACACTTGTGATCTTTTCAAGCTACTGAACTTTTTCAGCTGTGAGATTTATCCAGTCAATATTGAAGAAGAAGCATTGAATCCGAGTTTAATCGTCATCTATTGGTCTTCGAAATCAAATTGTTTTCTTAACATCTTGTCATTAGTTTTGTTTGTAAAAATCTATTTCAATCGATACCCAAACCGCACTAACAATTATATTACATTACTTACATTACTTTTGATGGGCGTCCGATCCTAACTGGGGAATCCAAACCTATCAACTACCGCTCTCCACATCTCTCGATTTATGGCGGTACTTTTCCAGGATGAAAGATTATATGCATTCAAGCCATCGAAGCCTGCCTCGTCTTCTTATACCATACGGTTTTGCTTGCATGATCTTTTTTGCTTCTTATGCTTTTTAATTCGGTCCACAATAGTAGCGTCATCATAAAGCTGATAACGCTAGTGGTTGAACCGAGTGCTCAAGTCTTTTCCTTCACACACTGGGCCGTAGATCATTATCACCTTTTCTCTCAAAACCATCAAGCAGTTGTCTATCTGCTCCTCATAATGTCCACGATTCGCATCCATAAATCCGGACCGGTACGAAGAAAGTCTTGTAGATCTTCAGCTTGGTGTTGCACCGAACAAATTTTGATCTTAGGACTATTGTGGAGCCCATACAGTGTTCGGTTGGCCAGCATGATTCTACTTTGGATTTCTCATGTCATTGCTCGAGTTTGCGGAACGGAACAAGGTACTTANTCCTCATGTGTTTGCCGGATTTCAAGCAAAGAACTCTTCCTCGTTCATAGCACTGAAAGAATCCAATGGAAAAAATTGGAGGAACAATGACAATGGGCCAGAATGATCCTACGTTGGATTTATTGTGTTATGTCATTGTTCGAGTTGACGGAACTTCCAAGGTATGTGAAATCCTGGACTGGCTCAAAGTCATCAGACCCAATCCGGATGTTGTTGAATTGCTTGTTGTCTCTACTGGATTTCATGTACTTTGTCTTGTCTACGTTTACGAGAAGCCCCATTCTCTCTGCTGCCTTATTAATTTTACAGAAACTGTTACATTACACAATTACATTAAATGTAACCTTTTTACAAGTCAAATTATTTCAAAAACTGTCAACTGGCCAAGAAGTTGAGACGATTTCACATAGATGTTATTGCTATACGCTCGAACATCGGCCCTTCTGATAATAATTTCCATTCAAATGTTTAAAAAATCACAAGAAAGAGCATCTCCTTGCAGAAAACCTCTTGATGTTGTGAAAGACTCCAATGCTTTTCCTGATATACGAATTGCACTTTTCGGGTCTGCGTCTACTAGGGCCAACGGACATAGTTAGATAAGTCTCTTCGGGATTCCAAATTAGTTCATTGCAGTGTTTGTCCCATATCTAATGATGCAGTAGGCTTGTTTAAAATCTATGAACAGGTGGTGGGAGTAAATCTGGAACTCTCTTTTGAGAATCTGATGTAAGGTGAAGATTTGCGCGGTGGTGGACTTTCCAGCGGTCTAAAATCGTACTGGAAATATTCTATGATGTCATTGAGACACGGTTTTAGGTCCTCACACAGAATAAAATACATGATTTTGTACACCGCGTTGAATACACTACAATACCTCGGTAATTCTTACACTCCTTTTTGTCACCCTTTTGGTATATCGGCGTGATTAAACTGAGGTTCCATTTACTTGCCAGTTGCAGAATTGACAAATTTTGTTTGAAAAAGCTAATAAAAATTGTAAGTTTCTTGAATTAAGTCGGCGCCGTTCCTATATTCCGGCTTATAAGCTGAATAGACAATAAGAAACTAATAAAACGGCTTTTGTCAAGAAGGCTATGTATTACCCGACTCAGTCGACTCATTTTTATTGTAATCATATTTAAGATTGTCTGAAATTTCACTTTCCAAAATCGACAATGATTTAAAATTGTGTTTTCAAATTTAACAGCTTTCAATTAATTTAATGCTTTGTATTGAGTATTTTATGCTATGTAAGACACTGTGAAGATGTTCTAAATAATATTAAAACTTGTTCTTATAATTAAGTCTCGTGAGGGTTTCTTCATAATTTGTACAAAGACTGAAAACTTTCAGAAACTAATGAAGACTGAAAACAGATACTGAAATCGCAAAAATCCCTAAAACTATCAACATTCTTCCAGAAACTTAAGAAAAATGCTAAAATAAGAAGTAGAATAGAATAGAAGGTAGTTGGTTGGTGTAGGTGCTAGCACTCTCGCCTTCCAG
>JXPG01060281.1:0-11285 GCA_001015175.1 Megaselia abdita | reverse complement strand
TGCACTGAGGATCGAACTCAGAATCGTCAGACTGGAAGGCGAGAGTGCTAGCACCTACACCAACCAACTACAAGAAGGATTTTTAAAACTACCGAGGTATACATGCAAGGTATATGTTACATATAAGATTCTTTCTTTTATCTTATGTGAGCGCCTGAAACGTTTCTTCGAAAACATCATTTGAGAATTGATATTCACTTCAGACCCGAAAAATATACCTCTGACTCAATTTTAAACAAGCGTTCGGAAGTATTGTTACAGAGTTATATGTAATAATGGACAAGCTAGACATCCTCACTATATCGTGTTCGTGTATCCAAGAAGGCATGGCACTTTTTACTACAACAAAAGGTTTTTAGCAATGGAGATGCTTTATCTTGTGACTTGTTTACAATCTTTCTGGAAGTCATAGTACGAAGAGCCTATATTCGAACATCAAGTAATATCATCATAAAATCGATTAAATTGGGATTGTTGAAGAATATTGAAACGAAGCTATACAAACATGGGTTTAAGAGTGAACGTCGAGAAAACGAAGTTCATGAAATCGAGCAGAAACAGCCAGCAGTCTTCTAGTATCAAGATAGGAGCTCATGAGTTCGAAACGGTCATGATTTTACTAATTTGGGAAGCTCAGTCAACACCATCAACGCACACTTTATGGTTTGAGCAGGGTTCTCAGGTCTAGGTTTACACGAAGAAACTTTAAACTGAAGATCTACAAGACACTCATATTACCAGTCCTGATATATGGGCCGAATTGTGGACATTGTCAGAATCAGTTAAGAACCTGTTATTGGTATTTAAGAGGAAAGTACTGCGTATGATTTATGAACCTATCTGTGAAAACAACAAATATAGAATGCGTTACAACCATGAGATATATAAGTAGTATGAGGACACCGACATCGTTCAAGGAATGACAAAGTAACAGATGCCATGGCTGGCATTATTTAATACAATAATTAAAAAAACAATTTATGAATTTCAGCTACTGTATTTATAAAAACTTGCTACATTTTTGAAATAATACCATCAGCAACTGGCGACTTGTATTCAGAAATATATTTAATAGCCTACTTTACCTTAGTTTTCAGGGATACGGCTTTCAGACCAAGAACCGAGACTACCAACCTCTACCGGAAGGCATAAAGACAAGTTATTGCGAGTTACAAGAAGTCGTGAATCTTGTTTGCTCACCGAACTCTACATACCACCTCTTATCATTCATCAGGAATGAAGGGCAAGAATGACTCTTCAACAAACCTTCTTCTTCTAAAATATTGCACTTATAGCTTTATTCGGGCTTGGAAAAATGTAGTATACTCAGAACAAATTTTAGCTTTAATTATTTTGTTTATTAGAAAATAACAAAGTTGGATCAAATGGACGGTCTGTCCATTTTTTTAAAATAAGACCTAATACTGAAGTGTATAGAAAGATCGTTAGTCACCTTAATGAAAAATGCGAGAATTCACTTACTCTAAACTTCACTTTTTATTTTGTCTTAATTTGTAAATACAATAGTATTGTATAAAACTGTAGTACAAAACTATTTCGTGTATTGTTCATAATGTTATTTTAAGATTCTAAGCTAAAAAGCTCATTAAAACTGATTACTGATATATTTTAAAGTTAGATAGAAACTCCTATAAAAAAAAAAAAATAGAATACAATAAAATCAAAACATCCCGCTTTTGCGAAAATTACATGCCATTCTATGATGCAATCAGACAAACAATACTTCCAAAACCGAAGTAAGTTATAACTATATAAAACAAACACCTCCGCAGTGTGTCAACCCATTATCTGACGAATGAAGTGGCTCCTATTGATTGGTTTTCCCTTTGATTTCACATATAACAATCTCCCGAACAACAATAAAAACTGGTTCCACCACCAAGTAATTTCACATCACATTGGGTATCTAAAATGCACTCGCTCCAGATAATAAGCTTATCGAGAAACGCAATGAAATATTTGCATATGGAAGTGAAGAGTAGTCATCAAAAGTGAACGCAACGATAAGATAAAAGACCGACGCATAGACAACTTGAAATTTCGAATCAAAGAACCTCCACGCCCATTCTTAATAGCTTTTTTTAAATAACAATTGTAGTCCAATTACTCTAGATGATGCTCGGGTCAGGTCACTTACTTCACAAGAGATCACGATCATGGTGGCGTTTCCGCTAATCCAATGGTTTTTTTTTTTTGTTCTCACTTTTTTTTACACTTNGAACCTCCACGCCCATTCTTAATAGCTTTTTTTAAATAACAATTGTAGTCCAATTACTCTAGATGATGCTCGGGTCAGGTCACTTACTTCACAAGAGATCACGATCATGGTGGCGTTTCCGCTAATCCAATGGTTTTTTTTGTTCTCACTTTTTTTGACACTCNGCCCATTCTTAATAGCTTTTTTTAAATAACAATTGTAGTCCAATTACTCTAGATGATGCTCGGGTCAGGTCACTTACTTCACAAGAGATCACGATCATGGTGGCGTTTCCGCTAATCCAATGGTTTTTTTTGTTCTCACTTTTTTTTACACTTAATCAATCAAAACACTTGTTGTAAATATTTGCTTTTTAAAAAACACAAGAAATGAACATCAATTATTCAAAAACTCTCAGATAAGACGGTAGTTATCAATCATTTCGTTTTACACTCGGAATTTTTTTTTATCATTTCCACTTCACTTTCCTTCAAGTCGCGATGGACAACTAACTAACTAACTATATAGTGAGACCGACTAACTAACGACGGGTAGAGTGTAGACTGTAGAGTAAGCACAGAACAATTTTCCACGATCCGATCGTCTCGGCACTTCGATGAGTTCTGGAAATGAGCAGCTTTCGCTTTCGCTGTTAATGAAATTATTACTCCACTTCGGAGCGAAACAATTATCAGCTAGAATGGATGAATGGTGTTTTGATAAGGCGAACGAACGAAACGTTCTGTTCTGTGGATGTGATTGTGGAGGTTCGGCTCACTTTCAGTCGATATATATGTTATTTATGCTTTGCTTATACTATACTTGCTGTTCAATTTAGATTTTCTCCTCTTCATTGCTTTTGTTTTTATTTCGTTACCCCAAGGAATAATTTTCAAAAATTGGCGACAAATGGTTTTTTAAGGCGACAAAAAATATTTGGTTTTATTATAGAAATGTAGGTCTTCTGTTACTTATAAAAATTAACATAATTAACCCAATTAGTCTCAACTTTAGGTTTCTTTCAAGTAACGTTACGAAAAGCTTTACGTTACGTTCTTATTTACGGTATCGGAAATATATAAGAACAAAGAATCGTGAGGAAAGCCAGAATCATGGCATTATTTTAAAATGGATTGTTTGGGATAGAATTAAATTCAAGGATTACAGAAAAGGTTCCGCAAAATTAAAACAAATGAATTCCTGGAATCGATAGTTTAAGAAGTAAATTATCGAAATTCTAACAATAAATAATAATAAAAAATGATAAAATAAAATTGTTATAATCCATTTTTCTCAGTGTATCCTCCTTTCTCAAAGAAAAGTTAAAATTATACTAAATAAAAATAATATAAAAATGAAAAAAAAAATTGTCAAAGTAACGAGAAGATTATTCAACTATTAACTCAACAGATAATTGTCATTCTCAATTTTAAATTGTAATAAGTCTTGTCTTGTTGCTTTTAACAGTTACAATGTTCTTTTAATGTTAGGTAGTTGGTTGGTGTAGGTGCTAGCACTGTCGCCTTTCAGTCTGACGATTCTGAGTTCGATCCTCAGTGCACACGTCAGAATTTTTCGTAAGAAATTTTCTTTCGTGTGAGTCGGATATACTACCTGACGCCACCCTCGTCATTTCGATGAAATAAAAGGGTATCTCTAATACACTCGTTAAAATAGGAGACAGCTTATCACTGACTCTATTCAGATGAAGAGGGACAACTAACAACACTGATGTAGAAAAGCAGCTGGTAAACACATAGGAAGCAAACATTCCTTAATATCACTGCTACACCTTGAGTCAGCTTTGGCTCGTTGTGTGATTTAGTTTTTTTTTCAATGTTCTTTTAAGATATTCAATAAAAAATATAATACACTGATAAAAAATATGTTCTTAAAGGGTGTTGTACACATTAAAATATGCAATTTTCATAAGGAATATGCGCTATTCACATTCAAAATTACGTAGACAAAAAATTCATTATAAATATCTAAAACATGCATACAATATGTACGACACTCATTCAAATATGTACCATACACATTATTTTGATAGTTTTCAGTACATTATAATATGTATGGCACACGTTTTGTTTTCCAGTATAGCGTTGTAGATAACCAAAATCTGGTTTTCGGTTTTAAAATAGTGCTACAAATTTCATTTCCTGAATTAAAATAAGATTTTAAATTTAAAAAAAAATACTAAAATATGTGTTTTAATAAGAAAAAAATAATTTAGAAAAAACAAAAGATTAGTGTGTGATTTTTATAATAACTTTCAAAAATTAAATTTTCAGCAAAATAAAATTAACTTTTAAAGTCAAAAAGAATAAAATATTTTTTTTTCAAATTTGTCAATAAAATTAGCTTTAAGCTCTATTATTTTATTTTGCCGCTTTTATGTTTAAGTCTTAATTTTTAGGGTTTATTTTTGTAAAAAAAAAACCTTACGGTAACGGTCTTCGTTATCTGTTATCCGCGTTAAACTATAATGTTAAACTTTTTCTTAAAATATATTAAAATCTCGAAAAACAAATGAAAAAAAATCTGTATAGAACTTTGAAAACCAACATATACAAACAAACAGTCAAAATAAAAAAGAATACTATAAAATAAAAATAATATTATATTAAATTAAATCAAACAAATAACAAAATATAAATAAAAAATATCAAAAAATCAAAGAAGATTAAAAACTAAAAAATACTTAAATAATAAGAACAAAAAAAACGAACAAATATTAAACACAATCATTTATAGAAGGTAAACATTAAACAAAAAACTTCAAATAAAAAAGAAAACAACGAATTATCAAATAAATACTATCATTAAATACTAAAAATAATAAATACTTAAAATAAATAAGGAATTAAGAAGAAACCCAAACTAAAAAGAAAAATATAACAATTTTAAATAAAACTTTATAATTAAATATAAAAAGAAAGAACAAAACAAATCCCAAAAGAAATNAAAAAAGAAAACAACGAATTATCAAATAAATACTATCATTAAATACTAAAAATAATAAATACTTAAAATAAATAAGGAATTAAGAAGAAACCCAAACTAAAAAGAAAAATATAACAATTTTAAATAAAACTTTATAATTAAATATAAAAAGAAAGAACTAATAGTAAACAAATCCCAAAAGATACNAAATAAAAAAGAAAACAACGAATTATCAAATAAATACTATCATTAAATACTAAAAATAATAAATACTTAAAATAAATAAGGAATTAAGAAGAAACCCAAACTAAAAAGAAAAATATAACAATTTTAAATAAAACTTTATAATTAAATATAAAAAGAAAGAACAAAACAAATCCCAAAAGAAATACCAAAATATTAAACACAAACATTAAAAAGAATTAAAAACACGAAAAAAATAAATAAAAAACAGATATTAACAAAAAATGGGTTATAAATTATTAAACAAAAAAATAATATAAATAACAAAATCAAACAAAACAAATCAAAAGAAAAATATAAAAATAAAAAATTACAAAAATTAAAGAGTTGTAAATAACAATTAATAATTAACAAAAGGAAAACCTTAAGATTTCAAATTTAAAAAAACAAGAAAGAAAGTGGATTTTTGTTGATTAATCCTTAATATTAATATTACATTTTTAATAACTGAAAAGTCAAAAGTTTTCAAAATAAAATATATTATAAAGTTTCAGGAAAACTGAATGCAATTTGAAATGAGAACATATTGAAACAAATTATGCAACAAATTACTAAACATGGGAAAAGTTTTTTGTAATTATTCACCTTATATTATTATTAAATAAATAATAAATTTAAAACATTTTTTTTCACAGCAGATATTAATATAGAATCTTGAAAGATTTTAATATTCCAGAAACTATTACCAAAATAAACATAAAATAGAAAAACAAACAACAAATCATAAATAAAAAATTATAAACATTAAAATATTTAATGCGAAATTCCTTCAACTAAACAATAAATATTATAAACAAGAAAAATTAATGTTATATTTAATAATCTATATATAAATAAAAATAAGTTAATCGTGTCTGCGTGATGTGTGATTATGTCTATGGGTTTGTGCCATATACAAATTGCCAATGATTGTCTGAGTTTGACCAAACTTGAAGGATATGTTCCCTAATGTTTCGAACACTATTGGTTGGTTTTGTGTTAAAAACGATATACTTAAATAGTAGTAAGACCTACCGAAGGGTGGTCACGCCAGATATTTATATATTAATTTAAAAGAAACTAAGACATTCTTTTACAAAATGTTTTATTTAATTAAACTAAGATAATTCATAAACTGTAATTTTAAAATTTGTACATTTTTGAAAAATTGCAAAGGGGTACCACTGTAATTTGTTTGAGTCAAAAATACAATTTTCGTGAAATTGCATTTTTGATAAGAATTTTCTTTTACAACATGTTTTATTTTAGGAAATTAAGATAATTCAGTAATTAAAACCAATATTTCAAATATGTCAATATGTCATATTTTCGAAAACAAAAAATCAAAGGGTAATATAATGAGTCAAAAATACAATTTTCGTTAAATTGCTTTTTTGATTAGAATTTTCTTCTACAAAATGTTTTATTTAAGTAAATTAAGATAATTCAGTGACAAAAACTAAAACTTTCACATTTTCGAAAAAAAATGCAAAGGGGTACCACTGTCAATTTTTTGAATCAAAAATAAATTTTTCGTGAAATTGCTTTTTTGATTAGAATTTTCTTCTACAAAATGTTTTATTTAAGTAAATTAAGATAATTCAGTGACAAAAACTAAAACTTTCACATTTTCGAAAAAAAATGCAAAGGGGTACCACTGTCAATTTTTTGAATCAAAAATAAATTTTTCGTGAAATTGCTTTTTTGATTAGAAATTTCTTCTACAAAATGTTTTATTTAAGTAAATTAAGATAATTCAGTGATAAAAACTATAAAATTTTAAAACTTCACATTTTCGAAAAAGGGGAAAGTGCAAAATGGTACCACTGTCAATTTTTTGAATCCAAAATACATTTTTCGTGAAATTGATTTTTTGATTAGAATTTTCTCCAACAAAATGTTTTATTTATGTAAATTAAGATAATTCAGTGCACACAAAATAAAACGCCTCTAGAATTAAAAGAAAAAGATAATCAAACTGGGAAATTTTGCGTTGAACAAGTACCCCAAAAATCGTATTTGAAAAACGCATTTCAATTTCAGTGACATGAAATCGAAAAATAAAGAAGAACTTCCTTTGATATAGAGGGAACGTATATGATTCATCAAAAAATGATTTAAGAGAAATAATAATAAGGAATACTTGAAATAGAGTGATCGTATATGATTAATCAAAAAAAGATTGAGGAATTCTTGGAATAGAGAGATTAAGTGGACTCTACTTGGAAATAATACCTTATCTTTCAAAAGATCTTTTTAAATTTTAATTCAATATTTGAAAGTCTTAATAAAGAACTTCCTTTGATATAAAAATTCATCAAAAAATGATTTAAGAGAAATATATGATCATATATATGATTCATCAAAAATGAATTCTCTTAAAATGAATTACTGATTCCTGACTCATTTTCAGAATAGATATTTTCCAAAGCTCACATTTTCATATTTTATTCGGCAAAACAATGTGTTGGTTTTGATAAGTTTCTCAAATATTTTGTTTTTAAATTTCTATTCAAATTCAAATTACTTTTCATTTGGAAAGTCTTTAAGTTGACTGAATTAAAATATAACAGAGAAGTATGTTTTAAAAAAAATATCCAAAGTCTCGAGTGCTTCTGAAGTTAAAATGTCATGTTTTTAGTTAAAGAGCAAATATTTCTTCTCAACAACAAATATATGTAGTTCTTTATTTCAGCACAAATAAAGGAAGATAAGTTTTTATAAGTCTGACTCTAATACGACACTTAAATACTTTAATTACTAAAATTAAAAACCATCTCCCCAAAAAATCATCACGAAAAATAAGTCGCCAGAAATGAAAATTTCGGTCGCCCAAAACTTACAATCTGTTATTTTCATTAACTCCAAGAACTAATTCTGAAATATATTAAGATTTGATGACGGATGTTTACCAGTACAAACTCCTCGGAATAAAAACAAATAGAAGTGTATGTTTTTCTTAGAGAAAAGTGGAAGAGGAAGAGGAGAATATGGAATCTGGTCGATGATCACTTTGTGTATTCAAAATTTCATTTCATTTATAGTTCTTACCACAGCAGAGGTCATGACCGTTTTACGGCAAATTCTATAATGTAAACAACATCTGAATTTTCCGAGTGCATTTTATATCTATTGTTAAAGCAGTTAAGTTAGTTGTTTTGTTACTATTTTATTGTTTGTCAAGATTACTTCTTAAGAAGACTAAGTCTTTGTTTGTTTTATAGTTTTATTGAAGCGAGAATCTGAATAAATCAGACATTCTAGTTTTTTTTTTTTGCTGGAAACACTGTAGACTGTGTGTTTTTTCGATTGTGTAGTGATATACAAGAATTATTAGAATGCAAATTATTATATCGATTGAGGTGTTAATGCGAAATTGATGTGAGTTTTGGGATCAGTTTGGATGAAGGATCTTGAATGGAATTTTTAGACTATATTGATCTTTTCATAAACAGAACATTTTTAGATTCTAGTTCCTTTTCTTGGCTACGAAAGAAGTCGTTATTATATTTTAATCATCATTAATCTTTAACTAAAAAAAAATTAAATTTATTTAATAAATTTTAGATAATCTACATATAAAAATGAGTAGTTGAGCTTTGCCATTCTGCCTGTCTAAAATAAATTCTGAGCATAAACGTAAGTATTTGTTGCAGCCATAACCGTATCTGTGGTATTGCTTCGTTCGCTGTTGCTTCCATTTCACTTATGGTTTTTTCAACTGCAATGTCGTCAGCAAATCCTACCACATTGATTCTACCTGGTACTGGTATGTGACACTTCTTCTGTGTTATACCTTCCTTTCCCGTCTGTGAAGTAGCTATTTCATCAGGTAAACTGGTGTGTTAATCCGAGCTAAGAATCGCCTAATACAGCTTCAGTTTGCTGTAACGCGGTCTTGACCCACTGCGTAGTACTCTATTCTTTCTCCTTTCCATTGTGTTCAGAGCCAGATTGTGAGTGAATCCGTGAAACCCTTACGTTCTTTATTTAAGAACGTTGTCGCACTCGCTGGTATTTTTCTGGGGTATCAGGACTCTATTCGAGAACTGTCTTATACTTACAAGTAACGTGAAGGGTTGTAATGTATATATATAGTACAGGATATATTACCATGGGTTTAAGCCGTCTTTAAACGTTAAGCTAGTAGGCCTTGTGCTTAGGCTTTGGACTACTAGATCCAGAAACTAAAAGGAACTAGCTGATATTTACTAGTTCCCTAAAATAATAAAAATAGTCTCGAAAATCCTTTATTTTGCTGGCAAACTTCTGTTTTTAAATACTTTACTTTAACAGCTCACAACTCCTTGCGTGTTTTAGCTTGCTCTCCTTCTCTCTCCATTCGTCTCTATCCGTTGCTTTTCTCTTCCGCGTCGTACTTCGTTAAATCGCCTTCCACTGAATCGAAGCAGCGCATTCTCGGGCTGCCTTACCTCTATTACCAATAGTGTCAGACAATAAACATTTTCTTGCTAGAGCTTCGGCGTCCATTCTGTACTGACCAAGCCACCTCTGCACTTTGATCCTTTGGACAATAGCTTCGTTTGTGTACAGACCATAAAGCTCATCATTGTATCTGCTCCTCCATTCCCAATCAATTTTAACAGGTCAAACAAAAATTCTTAGGACATGTCTTTCAAAAATCAATAGCCTCTCACAGTCTACCTTGCCTCGGTGCGCTCCGAGGGTCAAACTAAGAACTGAAGATTGGAAGGCGAAAGTGCTTAGCACCTGCACCAACCAACTACCTAATTATGTTTATATGGGTGTCGTAAAACAAAGAATGTTCAGTAGAGTATCCATCATTTTGTATCCAGAATATATTCAAGATTCCAAATGTTGCTCAATTGAAAACAATTTTTTGGTAAGGGTTTTGATAGCATCCGAAATTCAATAAAGAAATAATATATATATAATATGGATGGGTATCGTTGCACAGGGAATATTGATAGGTGTCAACACCCAGAGAAAAAAGTGCAGATTTTTTTAACACAAAAGTGTTGATTTTTATAATTTTTTAAATGTGTAAAAAATCTGCACTTTTTGTTAATGTTTGGCATTTTTGGCTAAAATGCTGATGTTTTTTAGGATTTAACCATTTTAAATTGTTAAAACGAGTGAATTTTGTGAATTTAACAACTTAAAATTGTTAAAATTTAACACAAAAGTGCGGATTTTTAGCACAAAGTGAAGGGTCCGCTCAGTACGCACTTTGTGCTAATTATCCGCACTTTTTTGCTAAATTTTAGCACTTTTTTCTCTGGGTGAAGGAACATTTTAGATTTGGCTATTGGCGTAGGTTTTAGTTCGACGAGCTTAATTTGAGTTAAATTCTAACAACTCCCTAAAACTAACCAATACCTCCAATGTTTAAATATAAAGTCTATTGAAATTTCATCATCATAAAACATAATTACAAAATATTATGAAATGAAACAAATTAACTATAGACGAGTGTCTTACGCGAAATTCCAACAATTCTTTAAAATGAACAAATACAATCAGTAATTAAGAAAGAAAGTCTTTTCTCAAATTTTTGTGATCACTTAAACATAACATGAAATACTCAGAAGTTTAAAAATAAATAAATCTTTGTTTGAAATTAAAACACAATAAATTCGCATTCAAAAATTAGACAAAAAACAATAAAATCTGTAATATTTAAAAGTTGGAGACAGCTTGGTAGAATAAGATATGGTAAACTTTATCTATGCCAAGTGGAGTCTCAGTATATGATAAACCCTATATACAAAAAAGTAGAAGGACTGTAAAAAATACCAGGGTATTAGCCTGATCAAAATTGCATATAAGATTCTATCTGTTATCCTTGAGAATACTCGTGAATTTTCAAATTGATACACACCTTACGCTTACGATAGTATTGTTAGAGACGAGTTAT
>JXPG01060268.1:0-15640 GCA_001015175.1 Megaselia abdita | reverse complement strand
TCAAATTTGAAAATAGTTTTAAATTGTAAGAAATTTTTAGGTTTAAATAGAAAGAAAAGTTTTGAATTAAAGAGAGATTTAAGATTAAAATTAACGTATTCTATTAGAAACAAAAAAAAAACATATTTTGACAATTTTGAGAATAATTAAAAAAATGAAACAAATCATTTTATCATTACAGTATAATCAAAATTTATTCTTGTAAAATTTTCAAAACAATATATAAATTGCAGTTTTATATAAAATAAAGTTCAAAAACTAAATTTAAAAGTGAAATTAAATTGTTGAAAAAAATATTTAAGCCCAAAAATGAAACAATTTTTTTCGAACATATTAAAGTATTGGTTATTATTATGGAAATGTCTTAATTTACTGAAATAAAACATTTTGTAGAAGAAAAATTTGATTAAAAAAGCAATTTCAGGAAACTTATTTTCAACCCAAAAATTTGACAAAATTAAAAAAAAAGTGTATTATGGAAATGTCTTATTTTTTATTCTGAATAAGAAAGCAATTTAACAAAAAAAAATTGTATCCCAAGTTCGCCGTCAGTTTTTTTGAGGGAGTATTTTTTTGAGTTATTGTTTTTTAGAATTAAATATTTTTTTTGAAAAAAAAAATTGAGATTTGGAAATTTGTTTGTTTGGAGATTGTGTAAATCCACAAACAACAATTTTACGTTGGAAATTTCTTACTTTAACATCTCTTCAATGGTATTTTATTATTTTAGTTTTTACACTGATATTTCTTATAGAAATTCATTTTCTTTTAAATGATTTCATTGGAACATTACGTTAAATTTTAATGAGGGTTTAGTAATCTTATATAGATTCTCCCTCACACTATTCATTTCTATACGAAATATCAGTGTAAACACTAAAATTGTAGAAGAAATTCTACCATTGAAGAGATGATAAAGTAAGAAATTTCCCACTTTTCTCAAGAGATCATATTGTGTAAACAATTTTACGATTCAAAATATATAAAAAAATATTTGAAAATAATAATACAAATTTAACTTTAAGGTTAAATAAAATTAAATAATACAATTTAAAAGACATTTTTTTTTGAACAAAGTATAAACTATAAAAAGTCACATTAAAAAAAAAATTCAATAAAATTGTAAAAACTTATCTAATTTTAAAAGTTTCACTAATAGCTTTGTAGGTCTAACTTCGGGTATTGGATTCTGTAAATTCAAAAAGTAATGCCAAGTAACCCATAAAATATTTCGTTAAATATTTTTTTAAAATTAAGAGTGGAAAAGCATTTTTTTAAGTTTTGAATTTTTGTTTTAAGTGTTTGAAGTTGAAATATTCATAAATATAATTCCGAAAAACAAATTTTAATGTTGTAATAATTAAGGTATAATTTTACAATGCTATAAAGAACGAAAGAAGTACATTATAAAAAAAAAAAAAAATACAAAAAAAAAAAATAATATCTAAAGAAAATAAAAACTAGTTAGGAAGTCATTTAACCTCACCGTGCACATATAACCAAACATACCGTTTATAGAAGATAACGGAAATCACAATAATGCTATTTTGAATTACTAATTCTTAACTAAATACCAAACAAATTAGTCTGCCTTCAAAAAATATAAACCGAATAATAAATTTATATTCAAAATATCGAAATTATGTATTTCGATCGATCAATTAGAAAAACCCATACTTGTTTAAAGCGGCAATATACGAGTGGATATCCCATGACGTAGCGTAGCCTCAAAACAAGATAGCTGGAGGGAGTTTAGCTGGTTTATACGCTAAACGACTAAAAATCGACGCGACCGATAAGAGATAATGCCTTCAGGAATTTCGTACACCACTTTGACTCGTAATTCAATAATAACAAAAACTGTCATCACTCAGTCAGTCCGTCAGTCAGTTAGTCAAAAAAAAAAAAAAACAAAATTATAATTATAAGAAATAATAGTTGTAACAACGATCGTTAAAGTTCTTTTAAAATTCTCTGTTCATTTTGCGCATTGGCTTTTATGGTGAAACGCTATATTCAATTTTATTAAAACAAATAAGAAAAGAGTGGTTGGTTCGGCGACGACTGACGACTGACGCGACGATTCGTTGAGTCATGTCGTGAATACATTTTTGAAGACCGATAATTTAATACAGAAAGCTCAATAAAACTAATGAATTCTCTCTTTGTTGTTGTGTTCTTTGCTTTCGACTGGAAATGCATTCGATTCGAAATACAACCAACATCGACCAAAACGTGTGTTAATGACAATAGTAGGTAAAGTTAGTTGTTTGACTTCATCAACTTTCAGTTTTTATCTTGTTGTTCGGCTTTTCATAACGACAATTAACGAATGAAACAACGAATGTATAAAAGCAATACGAACACGGTATGTGTTTTATTCCAATCTTTTATTTTTGTCGTTTCCATTAGGGTGGATCGGTTATTTTAGGTCTTTAAGATTGTGTTATCGACCGATCGATTTCCGCGTCTGAAATTATATATATTTTAATTATCTTAAAAATTACTTAAAGTTTTAAATGTATTTGAAAGGGAGGGGTTGAGATAAGAGGTTATCGCGTTGAATATTTTATATTTATTTTAAGAGTTTACCCAAATTTTGATTATTTAAAATATTTTAACTATCTTATAGACTTCTATTAAAGCTTTATTATAATCTCGAATTTAATGAAATGTTTCCATTATTCAAAATTTTGTTAAGAATTTGCGGTCCCAAATATTATAATTTTTTTTAATAAACTAAAATTTGACAAAGTTTTTGTTTTAAAAAAATATTTTTTGCATTTAACCTTTAAATGCCGTCGCTTAGATAGGATTTAAATCAGAGATCTATTGAAAACTTCACTAACACAAACGCTTATTTTTATTTGAAATTTTCGATAGGTTTTTTTTTGTTATTAAATTAAATTTAAAAAATAGGAAGTGAATTCATCAGTTTTATATATATAAAACATAATAAGTGGTAATATCTTTTCATTTTTATAAATGTGTTATGTAAAATAGGGAACGATTTTCGTTTTTTTCTCTTTCTAACAATTCAATGTGGTAAACAAAATTATTTATTTAAATGCTAAGTAAAGTACTCGATTACTTGAGTACTCGACTACTTGAGAATATTTCTACAAAAAACATTCCATTTTCCCAAACCACCCGAAAACGAAAAATAGTCAATATTTTTTCGTCAGTACTCAAATTTTTAAAATTAAAATTGTTATTTTTCATAGACTTTTCTTCCAATTTTCGAAAAAGTATCTAATGTTTGGTTTTATTGAATCAGAGGGAGTATCTACGAGGGTTTAGATAAAAAAAATATTGATTTAATGTTTTTTTGGGGAAAATTACCCTTTAAATCCTATCTGGTAGTTTTGCACTAGTCAGATACTAGATCTGAAGGGTCGTTTCCGGTTTTTTTTTTTTTAAATTAAAAGTTTTTTGATGTAGAAACATTCTAAAGTATCTATCGAATTAAGAAAACCAAACATCAGATACTTTTCACTAGCATTTTCGAAAAGTTGATGAAAAATAGTCAATATTTCTTTGTTAGAACGAAAAATTTTGAGATTTTCGAATTTTTTCGACATTTTAGAAAAAGTATCTATTGTTTGGTTTTCTTGACTCAAAAGTAGTATCTGAAAACGTTTAGATAAAAAAATTATAGTTTTAATTTTTTTTGTTGGGAAAATGACCCCCCTGATCCTAGCTGGCAGTTTTGCACTAGTCAGATACTCGATCTGAGGGGTAATTTTCGGATGGTTTGAGAAAATTTAATGGTTTTTGATGCAGACATGCTCTTAAGTAGCTATCGAGTGTGGAAAACTAAACATCAGATACTTTTAATGAAAAATAGTACATTTTTTCTCTCAGAACGAAAAATTTTGAGATTCAAATTGACAATTTTCTCGACATTTTCGAAAAAGTATCTATTGTTTGGATTTCTTGACTCAAAAGGGGTATCTAAAAACATTTAGATAAAAAAATTAATGTTTTTTTTTTTTTTGGGGAAAATTATCCTTTAGATTCTATCTGGCAGTTTTGCTCTAGTATATTCGATCTGAGAGTCGTTTTTGAATGGTTTTGGGAAAATTTAATATTTTTTGATGCAGAAATGTTCTTAAGTAGCTATCGAGTGTGGAAAACTAAACATCAGATACTTTTAATGAATAATTTTGAAAAGTTGATGAAAAATAGTAATTTTTTTCCTCTGAACAAACAATTTTGAGATTCAATGGCTTGCAAAAGTGGTTTGAGGGAAACTTCTAAGTCGTATAGTCAGATATTCGTTTGAATGTAAAATTAAATTTAAAAAAAAAACTGTTACATTTTTAAAATTTTAATTTTGTTACTTTTATAAATTACATTTTAAATATTTATATATAAATTCTGTTATGTAATTCACAAATTCAAAATTAAATTTCTAGAATTAAAACAGAATTTGTTTTAGTACTAAGAACATTTTCGTTTTGTTCGAAGAACATTTTTAAGACATCGAGATATATTTTTTTTGTATGAGCATAACAAATTTAGCTATCCATACAATTCTATCCATAAAGCCAATATTATGTGAAAAATGTAAAAGTATCAATTATGCAAGACGAAATTGAAAATGTAGTTTGAATAATATACTACTTTAAAGTTTTTGACGTCTCTGAACATTTCTGCATCATTAGATTTTAAATTATCTTAACTTGAAAATGTCAAATAAGAGTCGTTTATCAACGTCGACGAACTTTTATGTTAAGAATTTCACAATAAATTTGTTGCCTGACTTTGTTGAGTTTTTATGAAAATATGAAAACGCGTTTTTTAATTAAATTTTTTAGAGAGCCACTGCAGCTACGTACTGGAAACTTGCTGAAAATATCTGAAATGGGAAGCTTCGGCATTGGAGAAACTTAGCTCAGTACACTGAGACCAATTTTCAGTTGGAAAGCTTTTATTGATTGCAATCTTAAATTGATTACAAACAACTTAGGTTATCATCAAAACTTGTATATCAAAGTAATTATTTATTTACAAGTAAACTTAAAGTTTAGATTTATTTTGTTGTCGAAAATAAATATTTGTTTGTATAAAAATATAAAGTTTTTTTTGTAAAACAAAATAGTTCTTATAAAAGTTTATTTAAATTTAAGAATTAAAAAACAAAAATAATTCAATTTAATATTATTCAATTACAGTTAAAATTATAAAAAATCTTCAACTATTTTTCTTGAGTTCTTTAGTTTTCAATTCTCAGTTTTTAATTTGAAGTTACGTACTTTTCAGAAATGTTGAATTCTTTTAAGTTCTTTCGCTCCTAAAACTTTTTGTTTTTTGGAAAAAGAATGGTTTTGAAATTATTGAGAAGAACACTAGTAGGGTCTTAAGCTAATAATTCAACAGAAAACTGAAAATGAGTTTTGTAATTTGATCGATTTTTTTTTAACTAGAAAAAAAACAAATGAAAAAAAAAATTGACGAGCGACTCTTATGGGACATTCCCGAGTTGACTGATTCTCACATAAACATTATTTGTAGTAAACAGGCAAAGATAACTTTTTTTACCGTCAACACAACATTTTGATTAGAAAAAAGACATTTTATATTTCTTACAATAAAATTTGATTCAATATGAAAATTTTATAAAAAAAAAGAAAGTTCTTTAACTTTTGAAATTTTGTTGCTAGTTTAGTGATTTTATTCAAAATTAACAAACCTTTATGATCATTTTGAAGTTTTATTAAGAAAAAGAAACATATTTCCGAAAACCAAATTTCTTTAATTTCAAGCTTCTCTTCAAAAGTTAGAGAAATTATTAAAAAAAAATGTATAATTTATTGTTTGAATTAAATTTTTTTCATTTATTTTTTGGTGGGAATATTTAAATTTTTATTTTTTTTCAAACTTTTTATATACATTTACATACAAATTTATTTATTTAAAAAAAAATTAATGTTTTCTTTTTGAATGAATATTTTTCTTTTTCAAAGCTGAGCGTCGATAACTTTATAATCTCAACATTTGAAATCTTGTGTTTTTTAGCTAATTTTCCCTCCTTCTTTAGAAACCTTCTTTTTCTTTAAGAGAAAGCGCCACCTGTTGATCTCGTCTGGAATGTTGTGCTTCTCATATTGTTACGTGGGGTTGCGACTGGATTTTTTACACTCAATGCAAACAAAAAAAATACGCTTCTTAAAATGCAGAAATATTTACACTTAATGGTATTTTTATGTATTTAGTGTAAAATTTATATATTTATCCAATGTGTTTATTGTAGATCACTTTTGTATATATAAAGTTTTAACACTTTTTGTGATTTTTTAAAATTTCCAATTTTATTCAAATTTTGGAGTATATAATTTCATGTACCTTGGTTCTAGTCCCAACATTTTTTTTAGGTCAATGTTTAAATTTTTAATTTATTTAAAGCAAAAAATAGACATTAATTGCAAATATGTTTGTATTTAATGCCGTAGATGCTCTACAGTAAATGAGTGCGACCATTTTTTAAATTTTATTCCAATTAAGATTTTTTGAGTATATAATTTGTTGCCTTTCAATCTGACTTTCTTGGGTTCTAATCCCCACTTTTTTTGTTTTTAATTTTTTACTTTTAATTTGAATTTAAAGCCAGTTTAGTACCTAAATATTGAATATTTTGTTTTTGAATGCACAAACTTTACATTAAAAATGTTTTCACAATTAATTACTGCGGAGTGCCAAAAACATTAATTGCATTTGTGCAGAAAGTCTTTGGGTGATACGAAAATTATATTTTAAGGACCAACGGGAGATTAAAATTGAGACAATGATATCCTTCTACTTCTTATTAAAAAATGTTTAAGCAAGAAAGTTGGTAGACTTTAAAAAACTAAATTACACAAGAAACCAAAGCGTGTTCCAGGTGTATTCAGGAATTAATATTTTGCTTCCTATGCATTTAGCAGATGCTTTTCTTCATCAGTATTTTTTTTCATTTATCTTACTCATGTGCGTGTTTTACTTACTCGTGTACTTACTTATGTTGAAGATATTTTTGTAGTATTTATATATATCCACATATGTTATTAAATAAAAAATTGCAATTTACCCATAAGTGGAAATATTTAAAGAAAAAAATAAGTAGTACAATTTCCTAAAATTTATAAAAACATTAGATACTTTTTCGAAAATTTAGAGAAATATTGATGAAAAATATGAATGTAAATCTTAAAACTTTTCGTTCTGAGAGAAAAATTGACTATTTTTTATCAACTTTTCAAAAATGTTCCAGAAAAGTATCTTATGTTTGGTTTTTTTGATTCGATAAATACTTTAGTATGTTTCTACATCAAAAAACTTTCAATTATAATAAACCATCCGAAAACGACTCTTCTGATCGAGTATTTATCTGACTAGTGCAAAACTGCCACAAAAAAAAAATCAATATTTTTTTATCTAAGCGTTTTCAGATACTCCTTCTGAGTTAAGGAAACCAAACATTCCGTACTTTTTCGAGAAAATTAAGAGAAAAGTCGATAACAAGAAATGTAGATTTTTTGTTGTTGTGACCCTTTAAATCCTATTTGGCAGTTATGCACTAGTCAGATAAATACTCGATCTGAAGGGTCGTTTTCGGATGGTTTATTATAATTGAAAGTTTTTTGATGTAAAAACATTCTAAAGTATCTATCGAGTCAAGAAAACGAAGCCTACTTTTCTTTAACATTTTTGAAAAATTTATAAAAAATAGTAAATTTTGTTCTCTAAGAACGAACAATTTTAAGATTTAAATTCATATTTTTCATCGATTTTTCTTTAAATTTTCGAAAAAGTACGAAGTGTTTGGTTTTCTTGACTCAGAAAAAATATCTGAAAACGTTTAGATAACAAAAAAAAATATTGATTTTTTTGGGTAAAATTACCCCTAAGATCTGGTAGTTTTGGACTAGTCAGATTCTCGATCTGTAGGGTCGTTTTCGAATGGTTTGGGAAACTGTAATATTATTTATGTAGATATAATCTTAAGTAGCTATTGAATATGGAAAACCTTTTTATTTACACTAAATTTTTTTTTACATACAAGTGAATGTAAAAAAAACTCACCCTGTCTTGGTTTGAATTGAACTCTTAATATTTATAGTAATTGATACTAGTTAAATATTTTTCAGATATTATTACCACTTAATAGTAAATTTTACTATCACCGGAGTAGTCATTTTAGCAAATCCTTCTAACCGAATTCGTTATTAAAATGTGAACTACTTAGTAGTGAAAGTTTAGTAATTTTGGCAATCACTTTTATAGTAAATGTATCTATTTATAGGTAATCTTACTACAAAGTAACAGTAATAGCAAATTTTATTACTAATTTACTACTTACGTAATGAATTTTACTACATACAACATATTTTATTGAATATTATTAAATATAGTAACATTTACCACAAGCTTTTGAACTTCTACAAGTTTTGTAGTAAATGTTACTACTTTCTTCTTTATGTGTACATTTTAAGCGGATTCAAAGCAAGATTCAATCCAGTTTCAATTTAAAAACAAAATTTAATTAATTTACGTGTACATGAAATTATATCGGCAAGACGATGCAAACAGATTTACATCAAAAGGAACCATAGTTATTGTATCATATTCCTTTAAAACCACACTTTCATTTTAAGATTATTTAAACCAAAAACTCACACAAAAACCTGAACATCACCAATTTTCTTTAAAGACACATGAAAACCGAACCACCTTAACTTCCAGGCACTAAATATAGCAAAGCAGAATATATTTTTATTTCCAAAACCGACTTGACTTGAAGTCGACTACGTTGTTTTGCTCTCTATCTGTGATATCAGTTCATTAATAGACGGATGTCTAAAGAGTGATCGTTATTCAGTTTGTGGTAGCGTCGTCGCGTCGTATTAGATCGCTCAATTATTTATTAAACAATTTCTCGGTATGTGAGTTTAACAATTGTCCGATTCAGTGATCAGTTCGACCAACCTCCCATGTTCTCGAATCGCAGTGATAAACATTAATTTCAAGCTATCCTCTCAATCGAGTGATTAAGTGTTTTCCCAACAACAACAAAAATATTTAAAATTTTATATGAAAACAAACTAGTTTGTTGTTATAAAGTGGGGGTTGTTTGCGATTTGGTCTTACTTTGTTGTGTTTTTTTTATATATATATTTTTTATTTTATGGTGTTACCAGGAAGTGATATCTTCTTTCATAACTGAACTCACTACGAGTTCAATAAAAATGTATTTAAAAAAAAAAGTGTTTCGTTTATGTGTTAAAATATCTTTTTTCTCTTATTTTGCAGATAAAAATAATTGTGTTTGTGTTTAAAAAAAAATATTTGAATAAGAAATCATAAAAATTGTGGCAATTAAATGGTGTTGGAATTGTTTATATACTGAGAAGTTGATAATTTATCATTTGTGGATTCGTACATAAACAATTGAATTCTTTTTGGATTATAATGGATCCTAATGACATAGGTATACTATTTTTCGTTTTCATTGTGTGCTTTTGCTTTTGAACAATTTTGCTGGTCTTATACATCCTTGCACGCCTATTTAATTTATACTTTAGCTTTGAGTTTTTCGTAATGTATTTCTTTTCCTTTTGATATTGATTCGTTTTCTTCACTGACAAAATAGCCTTGGTCTTTTCTGATCCAGTTTTAATGCACAATCGATGATTCATGTTTTATGAGATGGTATTTGTAAAAAGTCCCCTGTTGATTGAACATTTATCAGTGAATTAACAGTAGTTGAAATTATTAACTATATTCAAGCACGAAAATCTCATATGACGATAAGCAAATCTGATTAATACTCACACACGCACCAACTTTGCCTGATAAAGCACAACAAAAATCATGTTTGTTCTCATATCATGAGGCAGAACGTAAATTATTCATACTTTCTTATCACTGTGAATATTCTCGTGTGATTTTCGGTATTATTTTCCATTTTATTTATTATTTTCACCTGGGAAAAGGGTAGTTTTTCTTTTTAGAATATTAATTGGAAGCTTTGGTTCTTATTTGTTTTTATACATATTGCAATAGTTTTTAAATCAATCCTCTGAATATTCAGTTCATATGAACTGCTTTACTTACAAAAAATAGTGTATCATTTCATGACAAAATCTAACAAATTATCAAGAAAATTAGATTGTATCAAATACTACAAGTAACGTTTGCAGGGAATTAATTACGAGTCTACTTCTAATAATTAAAGTGATGAAATGAATTTTCAAATTAAAAAATATTCAATCATTCAATGAAAAAAATCACACTTAATGTATATTTTTGCAGAAAAAGTACATGAAATGTAAGAACTCAACGTTTTGTGAATATTTGCTACATTAAATGTAGAAAAAAAACCATAAAAAAAAACTAATGATATTAATATCCTTCCTTATTCTATAAATTATAGTACTTACCATGTGCTTTTTCATATCAGTGCTTTAGTTTTCCCTCTTAGTCTGAATAGGGTCTGCTATTTATCAAACGTATAAAAGGTACCTTTTTATTTCATCAACAACGTTGTGTCAGGTAATGATGAAAATTTCTAACGCGTGAACTGAGGATTGAACTCAAATTCGTCAGAGTGGACGGCGAGAGTGCTAGCAATAATAGTAACAAGTAATATAATCCATTTATTATCAATATTTTGTCAAGTATATTTTCTCTGTTAATTTTATGTAAAACAGATTTCACAACTTTTTTCTGAATGTACTTTGCATAAAATTTATAAAGAGAGGAATTACAATGAAACTAAAGTAAAAGAAGTTATGATCATATTAAGAACATCACATATGATGGATTTGCATATTAAAGCTCTCTTCTTGTTTAATTCGATACATTTTACAAATTTTTCAAAGTAACGTTATTTATGCCCTTAATTATATATCTTTGAATTTTTGAAGTATTTTCGAAATATTTTTAAGATCACCCAAAAGAAAAATAACAAGTTTTTCTGCAAACGAAATCCAGAAATTCTGAAAAGTAGCATTTACAGAATTTCTGAACAAAATTTACCAATAACTTGTAAAAATGCCGAAAACCTTAAAATCGTTTGCAATTTTTCTTAAAATAAAAACCAATAAAAAAATATTTCCTTCACCTTTTTGATCTTTTTTCTTTTGATTGAGCTTTCAGGAAATCATGCTTTCTTTGCAGGAAGCCTGAAGAAATAGCAAATCTAAATTGGAAGCAAAAAAAAATACAGAAATCTGTCATAATATACAAAATTTCTACAAAACTAGCTATTTTCATTATATTAAAAAAAAAACAAAATTATACCCACTAATTATTTAAAAATAAAAAAAACACATAAAAAGTATTTGATTTTTTATGTTATAAATTAATTATTTATCTCTATCCAAACTTTGAAAAATATTTTAAAAAATATTAATTAATTTTAAAAAATAAAGAACTTACTCTTTATTTAATTTAAAAAGTAAGAATTTAATATTTTAAAAAATACTGAATCCAATTTAAAAATAAATATAGATCTTCAAAAGTTAAAAGAACATATTTTAAATTTAATTTATATTAATATTTACCTTAATCAAAATGTTTAAAACTTAATTTATCATTTATAAAATTCTAATAATTTAAGAATATGAAAATAAATATTTAAAAGATATTTTAAGATAAAAAACAGAAAACAACTCAATTATTATTTATTATAATCGAAATGTTGAAAAAATATTTAAATTCAAGAATTAAATAATATGGAAATATAAATTTAAAAATTTTAAAAACAAAATTTTAATTTCCAAAATGTAAAAATTTTTAAAACTAATTTTTATTTTTAAATTTGTTGTCTTAAAAATGAAATATGCAATTCAAAAACTTAAAATGTTGAATTGTAAAATTTAATTGCTTATTCTAATTCTAAATGAATATTAAAAAAATGAAAAATCTGCTTAATGATTCAAAATGTTCATAAATATGGAAACAAATCATAAATTTTTGAAACCCGAAAAAACAATGTAAAGTTTAATAATTTATCTTATCTTACATATACTTACAAATAGTTATCTGAACCTTGGCACCACTTAAGAATCTACACAGAATTTGTCTCTCTCAGTTTGCGGTCTCAGCGGTCCAGTTTAAGATTACTTTTGATGTAAGCTCTCCTTCAAGGCAATCTAGCCATCGCTACAATTGTCGACCTTGTCGTCAGGAACCTTCGGGTTTAGCTTGCGCGATCTTTTTTGGTGAGATTCATCCGACATGCGCCATACATGTCCAAGCCACCGAAGATGTTGCTTTCGTTTTCTATCTACGATACTGAGGTCTGCATATAGTTCATAGAGCTCATGATTGTATAGTATGCGCTACTTATTGTTTGCATACATGGGACCAAAGATCATGCGAAGCACCTTCCTCTCAAATACCTTCAGAAGATTTTTGTCTGATTTTGATGTCCACGACTAAGCCCCATATATCAGAACATGTATAATGAGGGGCATGTAGATGTTTAGTTTGGATGAATCTCGATCTTAACACTCTACTTAACCCAAATAGTGTTCGATTAGCAAGTATGATTCTCCTTTTGATCCCTTGAGTGTTGTCGTTTTGGGTGTTAAGTGCTTGGTTTTTACTCGATTTCATATATTTGGTATTCTCGTTATTCACTCTGAGGCATAGTGATGTAGCATATCTACTGATGTTGTTGTAGCTTGTCTTCTGATTTTCTACGTTTCTTGTGAGGATGTCAATGATTTCCAGGCATACATTAAACAGGTTTAATTAAATTACATCTCCCTGTCTGAAACCTTGTGTGGTTTTAAAAGCCTCTGACACTTTCTTGTTTACTCGAACTTCATTTTTCGGCTCTGCTAGTGTCATCTGACATAGTAGGATAAGTCTCTTAGAGAAGCCCAGTTCAATCATTGCCGAGTATAGCTCATCTCTAATGATGCAGTGGTAAGCCTGTTTAAAATCGATAAAAAGGTGATGCGCTTGGCATCGTCATAGTCAGCCATATCTTTTGGAAAGGATGGTGTTCAAAAGAAGTGCTCACCTGCATGTTTTAGGAGCTCAGCTGATATCCCATCAGATCCAGAACTTTTGTTGTTCTTCAACTTCGATATGGACGCTTTTATTTCACCTGTTAGTAAAACTTTCTTTCCCTTCCTCAAAGCTTACACCTGTTTCATCTCGAAATTCTTGTGGTTTCTACGCTTGGCTCGGCAAAACTTGACTGCCCTCCTCCTCGCTTCTCTGTACTTCTCCTTCTGCTCAGTACCAGCTCCTCTGGTGTTTCTAGTTCCGAGCCAGACCTATGCCTCTCGCGTATCCTACCTTGATAGCGAACGGATCGTACAAAGGCCTTCCACTATCCGCCACCTGTGGTCCCGTCTTGTAGCTATGCAAAGCTATGTCACCATCTCGAGAACACTTCCAGAACATCTTACCTTATAAAAGTTTAAATTCTGAAGCTTCAAAAATAGAAATATAAACTAAACCAATTTTAAAAATTATTGTTTTTTGTGTGTGTTTTTGACCAATAAAAAAAAATTAGTTTAAATTAACCAATAGAAATTGTTTCATTTTTATTTTTTCTCTTTCTGTAAAATGTCACTCTCATGTGGTATTTTAAAAATAAAATAAAAATAAATATATTAATAAAAATTACTCTGTGCCCTGTCAAAGTCGCAAAATCCTTTGAAATTTGTGGTTCGAAAAATGCAATTACAAAATAATTTTAATGCACATTCAGAGTGTACTATTGAATTAATTGAAAAGCTAACTTCGTGGGCTATACTAAAATGCAATTAAAATAAATCTGTTCGTTTCCCGTGGTCAAAACCCGCCACATCATACACTTGTTGAAATGGATATAAATTGAAAGGGAAATTTGAAGCGAAAATGCATAATAAAATGCAAATAAAATGAGCTTACGTCACGACCTATGGTTAAAGCCATCCAAAATGTTCAATATCATTTCAAAAGGAAGTTCGTGGTTAAAGGAATGCAGTTCCGATTAAGGCTCTTTTTGTTTGGTAAAAATATTGTTTCCTCATGACAAAATGGGATATGACGTGGTATTATTGAATAGGTAATGATGAGATTATTCTATGAATGTTGCCAACATTCATTTTAGGTATCACAAATTTCCGAGAATTCTGACATAGTCCAATGGTGACAGAAGATGCTTATGAGATGTTGAGTCTTAAAATTTCACAAAACTTACAACAATAATTTAAAGCATATCCATATATTAAAAGACATTTCGTATTATTTCTCTTATAGCTTATTCTCATAAAAACCGCATTTTACACATACACATCAATTGTTCTACAAAAGCCATATTCTTCTTTAAAATCATCACATCACTTAATTTTCAAGTACATATTGAGTGAAAGGCTCGAGATAATATGTTCGAGTTCGAGGGTTATCGATCCGTATACACTTAAATTGTCTCTGAACTTTGAGTATATTAAGTGTTCAATCAGTGGCGATTTCTTTACTCAACTCTTTTATTGATGGAGGTTTTGTTAGATGGAATGACTTTCAGCTTGTTGAAAAAAAATACATGGTATTAAACCCAATAAGGATTAATGTCTGTTGTTCTGCTTTTTGCTAAAAATGGATTTTCCTTTACAAGCATTAAAAAAATACAATAGAAAACCTTACAAAATAAGACAAATAATAATAATAATATATTGATTATCTTCATATTTCACAAAGGAAGAAAATTCAGACTGTCTCCCACATATAACCTCGAACAATTAAACGTCCATAAAACAATGAAATTCCTCAGTCTTAATTAATTTTTAATAAGCAAGATTAGTATTTAAAGAATTCTTAGAATTCAATTAAAAAGGGTTGACAGGATGTTTCAAGCATCATTTTGGTTGAGAATAAAACTTTTTTGTCCTTAAAATAAGATTGTAAATAAACTTTATTTAATGATTCACAGAAACAAAAAGGGAAATCCTCTTTCTCTCTTCTTCCTTCCAAGGAAATGTCATTGATTTCGTTTTTCATCCCCGCAGTAAAAGTGTAGGTAACAAAAAAACATCATTTGATTTGAAAATAACGTTCATTCTTCCAACGTTCAGAGAGCGGAGGCGGAATAAAAATATAACCAATTATCTTCCGCTCTAATTACTTTTTAAGCTGTGTCGGGAAATTCTGTTATGAAAGGATGGAAAATGAACATTTAACTTGTCTGAGTTATCTGATAAAATATTGGTAAATACACCTTTCAATCCTTTCATTTTTGTACAACAGAGATACGAGAAGATATGGGGTTCCGTTTAACATCCACATATGATGGGAGCTTTTCCTTTACATTAAACAACAACAAAAAAAACAACCCTTTTTAAAATGTTATGTTTTTTTCTTCAGACCTTTAAAATTTAAATTATTGAATTTTTGAAAAGGCTAGGGAAAAGGTTGTGTCGATAAACTTTCTTTTTCAATTTTAGGTTTTTCGGTTCAAAGTGCTTTATAGAAGTTTTTTTTTTCTTTTTTAATAGAATTAAATACTCAAGAATGTTTTCAAATCGATTAAAACGGGATGAGTTTTAATTTATCTTCTAACTTGAAATTATATTGACAAGTGGTTTCATAAATATTATTTTCTTCCTCTATTTTATGTTTAGTTTAGTAGCACAACCTTCTATATTTAACAAGCCAT
>JXPG01060059.1:0-10475 GCA_001015175.1 Megaselia abdita | reverse complement strand
GCACACTTATTTCATATGTGGAATATTCATCGAATGAAATATGTAAAAAAAATATTACGNATTTTTATTAATAAAATGTGCGCAGCAAAAACAGAGTATGTACTGCACAAATAAAATATGTAACCCACTCAATATAATATGTATTTTCCTGATCATTAAAATGTGTAGCACACTTATTTCATATGTGGAATATTCATCGAATGAAATATGTAAAAAAAATATTACGTTTGAAATATGTCCTACTGCAGTACTTTAAAATATGTAGGGTACACATTTCGTTTCTTCAGTGTATGGACCAAAAAAATGTAAGTTGCCAGATTCCTCAAACTTAAAACTGAAAATTATGAATATATGAGAATGTATAAGAACGGTAAAAACAACCGTATAAGCTTGTTTTTTATAAACGATTTTGGTATTGAACCTCAGTGCACACATTTATTTTTTTGGTATTTTAATTATATTTTTTAAAACACTCAAATAAAAAAAATTACTTAATTATATAAAAAAAAGATAATAGTGTGCATCGAACCTCCATTTCTTGACTGTGGGTCCAATTTTTGATATTGATTTGATATAAGTTTTTGTTCTTGTCAGTACTCTCGTCTTCTACTCTGAAGATTCTGGGACCGAACCTCAGTGCGTTTTCTTTTTGTTACTCTAATAATAAGAGAAACTTCAGAAAAATCAGAACTTGGTGTTTAAAATGTAAAAACTGCGATTGAGAAAAGTTTAGTTCATAGTTCTAAAAAAACTTAATTTAAAACTAAAAACAATAAGAGAATGATGGGTATCTTCGTCTAAAAATTATAATTAACAAACATGTGAATGGTAGGAATCGAACTTGAATTCATAGTTAAAAAAAAACTAAATTTAAAAATAACGTTTCTAACGGCTGTAACGTGTAACCGTAGAAGTTTGTTTGTGTTCGTATCCAACGATTCTGAGAACGAGCCTCATTGCTCACATTTTTTTTTACAAAGAAAAACTTCAACTAAATGTAGTGTCTATTTTTTTTAAAATAGCTTCGAATCAAATTTGAGAAAAAAAAAATGAGAATAGTGGGTATTGAGCCTTCGCATAATGACTGTAGTTAGACGTTATATCACTAAACCACCCATGAACTAATAGCATTGATGGATTTACCTTATAATTTTATTTTTTCATAAAAAAAATCTTGATTTTATTTTATAATTATAATCTTTATATAAAAAAAAAACTAACATTTTATATATTTTGTTTTATTTTTAGGTGAGTTTATGCGATGTTCATAGATATCTTGAAGGGTAACTATATTTTTGATGCAGCTTAATACTTTGCTAAATAATATTGTTTGTCTTAAAATAAAAAGTCAAGACATATAGACACACATACAAACAGACATAGAACAAAATATCTGAATGAATTCGAGCATAATTCCAATTCATAAAAAATATATTATATTTCAAAACCTCCCACTAAAATCAAAATTTGTCCAAAAATATCTGATAATTTCTGAAAAATTATCCATAGTTTTCAAAATTAACGACTTTTTTTTATAAATAAGTCTGTGCGCTCGGTCACGAGAGGATGATGGAGCGCACGTAGACACACTTTGTTAACTTTTTACGAAGTGAAAGACAAAAATAGAACACGCGTATGGGGTTTTTCGGAACGTGTAGTGACTTTTAACTTTTTTAATCTAATTTCATTTATGAAATTTTCGATTTACCTTACGTATGATTTTTATTTCTTGTTTCCTTTACGTTTAACCTCTGTAAAATTGATAAAGCTAATTTCTGTTATTGTTTTTGAAATGTGGCTATTTATAGTTTTTATTTTATAAATAATTTCTGTTTTAGACTTTTAAATACTTGATTTTTTGAAAGGGTTATCTTAAGGATATCACTACTAATAGTTCTTATTGCTAACCTTGTCAAACTATTTATAGTATCAGAAGTATCTAAGTTTAATTTATCTATTCGTCATACACCATTAACCATCATTTACTTTGAACAGTATACATAGTATCAGTTTGAAAGCATAACCACCACACTGTGCTTCATCAATACTATAAGTAAACGTTAGTAAAAATATATTAATTGTAAGAAAAGAATACCTTTCTCTTAAACAACCTTCAGACACTAGAATGAATAATTTTTACACGTATTCCATTCGTTTTGCTAATTAGTACCTTTGGCTACTGAAAGGACTTCCCGGCAAAATTGTTGTGCTTTTAAAGAAACCCGGCAACATTTAAAAAAGTTAGTAATATGATTATGAAAAATACTACTTAATGGGTCCATAAAAAATTACACTTCAACTTCAAATGATCGCCTCAATGATCACAAACTACTTCCTCAAATAAAATCTTCGAAGTCAGTTATTGCTCGTTAAATTCAATCAAGTGAGTAGCAAATTGAAACCCAAGTACCGAACAATAAAACCATCGGATAAGCTCTCAAAAGTCCACGTGAATCAATTATAAACCTATAAAAACAACCAAACGACGACAAACAATCGGCAAGTCAAGTAACAATCCAATAACAAACATATTGAAAGAATTACTGCGCGTGATAGTTCATCAATTGCCCACTATCTCCGAGTAAGAGTGTTGTTTTTCAAGAAATCTAATTCTAGAACCTAGTGACACAAGTGCAATCGGATCCCATTCATAACAGGCGTGATAATCATAACAACAAATCGAATCAAACTCATTGAACCGATTTGAATATGTAATTCAAAACCCTTTCATGAAAGACTAAAATTGAGTCAGTCAGTTTGTCTTTTATGTCCATTGTTCTTTGAATATGGAGTGTGCAGTTTTATGTCTAGACGGAAGTCAATCTTTATTGGCAACAAAGTCTAGAGAACAGTAACTCTTCTCAGACGTCATCTGGCCTCCTTATCACAGACTGTTTTGGTGTTTGCCATTGAAGGTCAGGGTTTGACTAATTACTTGCATTTTGTTTTCTAAATCGAAAGTTGTGTTTTATTATAAACTGCGTTGGATCATTTGTTTGTGCTTACAATTTTTGTTTGCTTTGTGAATTTCTGAAATTCTTGAGCTTGAGGTTTTTATGTTTAGTTATAGTTATTTTTTGAGAAGTATTTGTTGTATACGCTTTTCATTTCAAAAGCCACTATCAATCCAAAGATCTAAACTATTACATTAACTTATCCTTAACCATTTTTCCAAAGCTTCAAACCATATCTTCGCGTATCTGTTTTTTTTTTTATGAAATGCTCACTTCCAGGAGTTGAAGCGCTTAGCATGAAACCTGCATAGTTCTTGGTGTTCATTAATTTTAATCAGTAGAAGACTTAAACAAGAATGCAAGGTTGTTTTATTTTTGCAACATCATTTTCTGTATTTTTCTTATATTTTAAATGATGCACCATTAACATTACTTGAGTATTTCAGTTGCTGAACAAATATACTTTTAGGAGTCTTGACAATATACACTACGTAAACCAATTTTAATCTTTTACTCAAACCAAAATAATCTCAATAACAAAACTCCATATGTTTTCATTAAAATGAACTAATAATTGCATCAGACACATGTTATCATACTATACTTTCTCATCACTCGATACTTTAGAGTTATATTTTATAATCATTGACTCTAGTGAATATAAACATTGTCTTTGTGCATCATTATCAATGCTCGTGGTTATCAGCTTGATCCCATACTACTAATTGCAATTCCGTATAGTTGTTTATGTTTAGGTTACTGAACGATTGACGTACATTTATGGATGAAGGTCAATTCGAGCTAGACATTGGAATTCCCTGTCTGTTTTCGAAATGTTTTTTAAGGAGCTTGTTAGGATTTTGTGTGTAATTTTTCAAGTTGTAAAACAAAATAAAACGCCTCTAGAATTAAAAGAAAAAGAGAATCATGAAACGTTTGACAGTAAGAGAGAACGCAAATAAAAAAAGACCCTTCCCATTGGTCAATTCAAACTCCTTAATTTTGATTAGCTGAACCGAACAAAAACGCAACCGTGTTCAGGATTATAATTATATTTTTTACAAGTTTGTAATATTCAAATTTTTGAAGGACCTTGAACAGGTTCTTGTCTGGATTTTCAAAATGTGTTTTAAACTATGAGAATATTTGTCAGAAAGAGAGAACACATTAATAGATCTTTTCCTATTGGTCAATTCAAACTTTTAAGCTAAACCCGACAAAATCTAACTGCAGAGCTAATCACCTCAATTCTATTTCTTAAAAGTTGAGAATGAGGAAGTGCTTCGTTCAGTACTTTTAGATGAAGGAGTCGTAAGTTCGGTATTTTTAGTTCTTTCAATTGTGGTCAATGGATCATCAGTTGGTGGTGCAGTTGAGAATGAGGAAGTGCTTCGTTCAGTACTCCCAGATGACAGAGTCATAGGTCCAGTATTTTTAGTAGTTTCTCCTTCAATTGTGGTCAAAATATCATAATTGGCTAAACCGAACAAAAACCCAACAGTGCTACATTCTATTTTTTAAGAAGTTGATCTTGAATAGTTATGTGTCTGGATTAGTATAATTGCTTAAACTACGAGAAAGATAAACATTTGACTGAAAGAACAAATAAAAAAGGTTCCTCCCTATTGGTCAATTCAAACTCCTTAATTTTGATTGGCTAATCCGAACAAAATCCAACAGTTTTTTTTTACAATTGGATTTTTACTCTCCTACTTAATTTTCATTGGCAAAACCGAACAAAATCTAGAAGTATTGGACGTTTACTCTACTATAAATTCCATTTTTTTAAAGTTATTCAAATCTCTTAATATTTTGTCTAGATTTGCATCCTCTTAATCAACTAATGAAGTCCCAAAATAAATGTACAAAACTATATTTATTTTCAAATTAATCTAGTAATTAAATTACAAAATAAACATAAAACGTGGCGTTGTTTCGTTTTCTTTTCATAGATAAATTTTGGCAAATATATTCTATCACTTATAACTGAGGGTCAGATCGGGTTTTACTTTACATGAAAGTATGATAATGGGTTATATGGGGTCCTATTAAACCTCTCCGGTTGAACATCGGCTCTGAGAATCACCACACCTGAAGGATTCACCTTGACTTTGATCTTAGTCTGAGGGCTCAACACACCATAGTCTACATCTTCATAGAGATCCTGGAATGTTTAATTTAAAATTTAGATAAGCCTTTCATTTATTAAATCTGCATAAGATATGATATAGACAGTTACCTCAACCCTGTATCCAGTTGGCGAAGTTAATCCCAACTCTCTCAAAGTTACAGCGACGTCTGAAGGAGTACCATCTGTCCGTCTGTTAACAAAGGCCACAGCGTATGAGTAATATGTTTGGTAAATAGGAGCAATAGGCCTTGACCAAATCTCGATTCCTTTGTGTTTGTAAATTCTCCTTCCTTGGATTCCAAGAGGATCCTGATCAACTCCAATGATCTTTCGGTTCTGAAGGATTGCTTTGAATTCTGGACGGATTGTGCGGAGATCAACAGACATCAAAAGAGGAGCCGCAAGAATAGCCCAAAGAGCGAATTGTGTTTTGGATTGTTCGTAACTTAGACCAAAGTTTCCAATAATTAACTGAAAATATTTGTTGTTATTAGTATTATTATTAAAATAACACAAAATAAAACTCACCATGTCCGGGTCATTCCAATGTCCAGGACCAGCATTAGGAGCAATAACGTCCTGATTGTTTCCGTAATAATCAATGATACTCTCGACCGAAGCCCATGAATCCTGAATGTCATCGAAATTCCTCCATAAATTACAATGTTGAATAATTGCAGAGAAATTCGGATTTAGTCCAGCGTAGATTTGATAAACGGGCCAACTGCAAGAGTATATCATTTGTCTCCCAGTATTATTCAAATGTCTTCCAAATTCAGCATAGCCAATGTCCATGTCGATAGGAAGAGAATAACAACCATCAAGTTTCACATAGTCCACATTCCAATCAGCGAATTGATCAGCATCTTGTTGCAAATGTCCTACAATTCCAGGGTAACCAGCACAAGTATAGTTTCCGAAATCCTGATAAATACCAAACTTAAGACCTCTAGCGTGGACCTAAAAGGATGTCATGAATATTGGTTTCATTTTGTCAGAAAATATCTGTAATACTCACGAAGTCTGAGAGAGATCTCATTCCACTAGGGAATCGTCGACGATCAGCTACGAGTTGCCCATGGCCTCCTCTAGATTTTTCCAACCAGCAATCGTCAACGTTGATGTATTCGTAGCCTACGGCCGCGTAGCCTTCGTTGATCACCAAATCTGTCATCGTTCTGAAGAGGTGTTCACTGGAAGGATTTTAGTTTTGTTTAATTTTGTTTAACATAGCTTGGCTTGGCTACCGGACGGGTCTACATGAAGGGATGCCTTGTACGATCCGTTCACTATTAAGGTCTGCGTAGGGGTCAATGTTTCTGCATATCAACATATCAACAAAGAATGGGACAAAACACTAGATAGACCACTTTCTAAGTAGTCTCTCGACACGAGTCTAAGGTCATGGATGTGAGATCGTACAGGGTGCGAATATGGACTCGGACCATAACCTGGTAGTGGCAAAGATAAAGTACAAATTGCAAAAAACGGAAAAGCAACGTTACGCTCTGAACTTTCATCCAATGGTATCATCAACTGGAAAACTACCACCACAATCTAAAAGATGTAGAGAGTCGATAGGTTTGGATTCTTAGGTTAGGATCGAACGACAATCAAAAGTAAAGTAAGATTTAACCCCAGTGATCTTATGAAAAGATCGTAAGTTATATCGTAATGGTTCTAAACCTTCCCTAAGGTTTGTGCTCTTACTAACTAAGCTCTGTTAAAAGCTTAACTTTAGTTCGTTGGCGGTAATTTTGAATTATTGTTAAGTTTTCTTTTCTTCTGCTTCATTTTTGAGATATACATTTTCTTACATGTTTTTAATAAGCTTGAGAATCTTTTGATTAAGCCTGCTTCATAGAACATGATAAATACGAAGATACAAACAAAAATTAAGCTTCTGTTAATAACATTCTTTTTCATTTTTGAGATATAAATGTTCTTACAGGTTTTTAATAAGCTTGAGCGGCTTTTGATTGAGCCTGCTTCTATAGCACATGAATAAAACGAAGATACAAACAAAAATACAAGCTTCTGTTAATAACATTCCTTTTAAACCACAGGTTAATGTCTCTACTGATGGCGCTTAATTCAAAAAAGATAACCATCAACGAGCCAAAAAGTCTAGGGTCACGGTCTCTGATCAATGATCTACAGTTCGAGTGATTAGAAGAAAAGATCAAATGATGTAAAATGTTAATGTTTGTAAATGATCGGTAATTTGCGGTGGCGGCAAAGTCGATGACGGCAAATACATTGGTAGTGGAGTTTAAAGTATAAGCCATAGTTACGTGGTAACTCATTACGTGTTTTGCTGTTGTTTTGGTTGAAACCATTGATCACATAAAGAAGTGAAGTGAAGTTGAACAACAAAAACCAGACTAAAATAAAATGTTGACTTTTACGTTTCTTTTAAATGTTAAGGCTGCTATTAATTAATGTCCTATTGGATTTCTGATTGATCTAACTGAACAGTGAACATGCAATCCTGTTTTAACAATATTAGACTAGAATTTATGCAAATGTTTACGGGATTTTTGGTGGCTTTGTCTTTTAGGAATTTCGAAATTCTAGTTCTCAGTTGTTTTGATCAGATCATCGGATCACCATAATTTTAAAGGTCAAGTTCAGTGAGAGTGATTGTTGGTTGTTGTTGATAAAGAAATAGAATGGGAGTGTTTCGTGCATATTTTTATGGACATTCTTAGATTAATTTATTTGATTTAGAAAGTTTAGTATGCAAAATGTGTTTTTGATTCCATCCAAGGTTATTCGGTCTTTGACTTGGGAGAATTTTGAGGTTTTTTGTGGTATTTCTGAATTATTTTCTCTAGAAATTACATGGATTTTTTTCTATTGTTTTATTTAGTTCATGAAATCTTCAGAGTCTACACTCAGAGAAGAGAACACCCACAATAAACACCTATGGAGATAGTCTTAATATATGGATGCAAGTATAGCAAAAATGTGCAATATAACACAAAATAGATGTGTGACCACTTAGTGAGGACAACAACCCTTAATCCATAGTATTAATACTTCTTCTTCCTATAAATGCCCATCAGCTTCTTCTTATTCTTTGACATAGTTTAAAGTAAAGAAGTGATGGTCATATTGGTTCTTTAGTAAGGATTCCGCAACCATAATTTTAGATACCATCACATATTATGGAGTTGACACTCTTTTCTGAGCCTAGCAACTTTAAAAAACATTATAAAAAAACAAAACAAAAAACCACAAAAGAAAAGCTTAACCTCAAAAGTCTCTGTCCTCGCGCTTGATGCTCGCATTGAATCGAATACTTTTGAAAGTCTAGCCTAATCCAAAAATCAATTAGGCTTTCCTACGTCTTCATTAGCCAACCGTCTTAACTAGCCCCTCCACCATCCAGCCGTAATGACCTTAACAAAGAAACTATATACATACATTAGCCAAAGAATCACATCGCTGATTGATAGCTGGCTTCCATGTGCGATCTAAACACTTGGAAGTTATATAATGCAAAGCGTGAACAATTATGCTAATAAATGGCAATCATGAACTGTATTAGTGTAGTTATTTGCAGTCGGTAAGTGAGTAACAATTCAAACCAAATATACTACTCTCACGAATCATTTAATCACTAAATGTATAACACAAAGGGGTATTTGTTGTTAGTTTGCTTTTTGGTTTGCAAGTGCAGGGTGGTTACCTTTTTCCTTTCATTTTTTATTTTCATGGTTAGAAAGTGGGAAAACATTTCTTTAGGAACATATTTTTGCTCTTTAAATGTTTGTGGTTTTTAGGCATTGAATTGGCGGTTTTTTGAATTTTTAGTATTGTCCTGGGGTTGATCAGAAGGATTGAAAAGTTAATAAGGATCACAATGTTTTAAAAAGCTAAGAAATTTACTATTGGTCTTAGTCCAAATAATTTCTGGTTCATGCATTCACTAAGAGTTCAATATCTAATCTAAATCTAAACTAATCTCTCCCTATACAACATTGGTTAAGGAATAGACTAATTTGTATTTAAGTAGGGACTAACACCAAAGAATTTATGGCTGATGTATTCGATAAGACAAGTATTAAAGTTTATTTATTGATGACTAAGACCGCAGAATCTCTGGTTGATGTATTCGAACACTTATATCTTCGTATATGCAATTTATCTCTACAACAGTGGTTAAGAAATGAACTGATTAGTAAGCAAGGACTAAAACCAAAGCTATTCTAGTTTATGTATTGGCTCAGACTTTTTTTCTTGAGGGTTTTCTGAAGAAATAATGCTTTTTGAGCATCTAGGAAAACCAATTCTCATTAAATGGAGTTTTTCATATATATTTATATATAGAAAGCATTTCATTTAACCCCAAATGAAATCAGTGAAACTTAAAGTGACATATGATTTTAATTTTTTTAAGTAGATACTTGGAAACTTAAATACATAGTTTAAGATTTTTTTATTTTAGCTTTTTCTGAAGTTATGTTTTTAACTTTCATATTCTCATACTTGCTTTTATCTTTCGTGGTAAAACATAAGTTTAATAATATTGTAAAATGCAGAAAAAACAAGATAAGCGTAAAAAAATCACGTTTTTGTGAATAAATTTGACGCTAACATCTATAAATATACCATTGAGGGTGAATATTTTTGCATTTTGAACTTTAATTCTTCTATGAAATTTGTTTACAAATATATAACATTTTTAATTATAAATTTATGTACGTTTTATTTTTTTAATTTATTTTTTTTTTACTTAAAATTTTTTTTGCCTTAAATTTATTTTATTTTGTATTGTACTCAATGCTATAATTTTTGTATTAAGATTATTTATTATTATGGTCAAGCTAAAATATTGTTTCTATTTTGATATTTTCAAAATATGGAACTTACACTTGGAATGTGTTCTGTACTCATTAAAAATTCGAAGAAAGCACATGAACGACACTCATTTAAATATGTACCACAGGTAAAGAAGCTTCATATTGTGTAAGCTACTTATTGAAATATGTGGAAATGTACATTTCAATCAAAAATATGTGTTGTACAAATGAAATATGTAACCCATTCAAAACAATATGTATATTCCTTATCATTAAGATGTGTAACTCACTTATTTGAATTTACAAAAATTTATACTTAATGTGTGATTGAATTTTAAAATATGTCCTACTGCAGTACTTTAAAGATGTATACTTGATGACATGACCACCTAAATTTCACTTCCTCAAAATAACTTTAAAAACAATCACAATCTGACTGAATACTGATTTTTATAGGATGCTGATAGCAAAATGCGTCAAGGCGTGGTTACACCCTATGTTAGCCTCAGTTGAAATCCCACATAATACTAATAGATTTTTCAGTAAATACCTAAAAGTACCCACGAAACATTTTTAGCGATG
>JXPG01059918.1:957-12532 GCA_001015175.1 Megaselia abdita | reverse complement strand
TATTTTGAAAGCATTTTTTATATTTTGTAATAATTTAGACGAATCTTTACAGGATTTTGGCTTGTTTATATTCGAAGAACCAACCAAAAACTTGACCTTAATTTACAATATCTCCAAAATATTTAGTGGTGTAACTTTAAGTATCGATTTTTTTATTTGATCAAAAATATTAATTGAATAACTTATAACAAGCATCGAAGACTTAAAATAATAGTTATATCGTTCTATAAAATGAACGTACATTTTTCTTCTACTAAATTTATTCAGTAATTCTGTTTAATAATCAATATTTAATAATAGGAATTATTTTAAGAACTTGAAATACAAAAACATTATCCAAAACTTATAATGAACCTATACATAATTTCAGTAAAGTAAAATTAGTAAGTTTATAGATTTCCAAAATAAAAAAAAATATTGATTTAAAAAAAATGTTCTTTGAATCTTGAAAATATCTATTATATTAAAAAGATTTATCTTCAGGCGTTAACAGGATTTTTTCCTAAAAAATCCACAACAACTTTTGCAGAACTTGCTTTCTCTAAAAATTTGTTTATAAACTAAAAACGCAAAAATGCAATGGGTTTTATTCTTTAATCCAAGCACCTTTGGAAAATTAAGGAATTTTTACTTTTTAAACTCAAGCATTCTGAGCTTCAAAACCTCAAGCATCTCAAGCATTTTGGACTTCAAAGCCTCAAGCATCTCAAGCTCTTGGGCGTGTTTTTGTTAGTGGAAGTACTGTTATCTGTTTGGTGTTCAAATAATGACTTATAAAGTAAAATAAAAAAGTTAAACATTTTATCATTTTGCCATAAACTTAACGTTTTTGTCTTTGAATATATGTTGGAGTCTTCTGCTACTCAAACAGTATCTGAGTTTTGTGATTTGAGCGTTATTTTCGACAGTAAAATGATAGAAATATCAATGCTTGATATTAGACTTGGAAGGATAAAAAAGATGAGCGAAAGAATTTAATGATCCTTACGTAACAAAGTCTTTATATGTTGGAGCATATTGGAGTACAATTCATCTGTTTGGTATCCGTATTATGAGTGTCATATAAGTAGTATTGAATCAGTGCAGCGTCAATTTTCGGTATTCGCTCTAAGAAACCTGAATTTGGAAAATCGATTCGAACTTCCGAAGTATGAACGTCGACTATTGCTTTTAGACTTGAATACTTTAGAACATAGACACAAATTCAAAATGCAATTTTTATGTATAAAATCCTAAAAGGAGACAACTGTTGTAGTATTTTCTTGTTAAATGTTAATTTTCGTTGCCCTTCTAGAGTTTTTCATCAAACCACAAACCTAGCAGTGCTTGGATTTGAAAACATTTGAAAGATAATATATAAACGTTAAGCCCATTTTAATAATGTGTAATAACTTTATTGATTTATATGACCTATCTTACTATCATTTAAGTATTAATAATTTAAGAGAAAAATCTTAGTACTTACTTTAAGAGAAATATGCTAAATTAACTGTTTTGATATATCATGTAATTAAATGACATAAATAAAAAACAAAAGAAAATATATATAACATTATATTAAAATTTTGTTACTTTAAATATAAACGAAATCTCAAATAACATTCTCACAATTTAAAAAAATTAAAATTTTGATTTAATTTTCAAAATACGAATTTTAATTTTACTAATTCTTGGAACAAAAAACCTATTTTAATATTAGGAAAAAGTAGTTTGTTTAAAAAAAAGAATGTTTCTTTACTAATGTTTTCTTAAAACTTTTTTTATAAATATTTAGAACAATTAATTTTTAAATGAAATTACTAATTTTAGAAAACAAATATTTTGTAAAATGTTGTTTGATTTTTGATATTGCTTCTTTTACTAATTAGAATTTTTTTTCTAGAAATATTTAGAAAATTCTAAATTATATTTAATTTTCAATTTATATTTATATAAATATTATATTTAATTTTAATTTAAACTAAATAAATTATTCATAGAACCTTTTTTTAGAAACATTTTATTTAAATTTTGATTTAAATTTTAAAATAAAATGTTCTTTTGTTTTTATTTTGTTCAAATGTTTTTTAATATTAAAAGCAATTAGTTTGATTTTCGAGATGAAATGTTTCTTTTACTATTTTTTCATGGAATTTCTTTTTAGAAATATAAAGAAAATTTTATTTCATTTTCAAAATACAAATTTTAATTTTACTAATACTTGAAACAAATTGATTCCTGAATGGATAAAATTTAAATACCTAACAACCTACCTTCTATATCTTAAAAACGGTTCAAAATGTATTTAAAAACGTCTTCTTATTCGTCTCAACTCTCCAAAAATTCCAGTATTGTACTGGTTCCGGAGCACTAGAGCCTTCAAAATGAGTTTAACCAATAGTTTAACATAATAATATTGAAAATATTTATACAAAATATGATATCAAATAAAAGCTCGAATCCGGTATAATAAAGTTTCTATAATGTTTGGTTGCATGTCAACGTCAGGAGACCGTCAATGTCGTTATTTCATACTGCTTCTGTTTATTATCCCTTTAAAAATTTAATTTGTATTAAAAAATGTAAGACTTAATTTAACCCACATATTTTAAAATAATACTCAAAATCCTATCCAGAAAATAACCCATAATTTTCGTTCTAGATAATTACTTTGAGAAAAGCTGAAATCGAAACTGGTAAACTTCGAACTGCCATCACTAAAAGAGATCCTGCAACACAGAGCTCTTTTATCGCCAATTTGAAAACAGTAGATCCACCAACAGACGACGATGACGAGGAAAATGACGATAAAGGAGAAGGACCAATGTGGAAACTATTTAATCATCTGTACAGTGCTGCAAGTGCTTCGGGTAAGTGAAAATATCTTCCTATCCTTTCCAACAATTCTACTAACATTATGTGTTTGCCCTAAGATATCCATTTCATGAAGTTGCATGCTACAAAATTCACACAGAATTTCAAAATTTGTTACTTATGATTTTAAAACGATTCTTTTTTTGTTTTTCATTGTTTCTTTTGTACACACATACACATATTTACACTTGACGTGTTTTAAAAATGTGGTTGTTTTGTTAATTTTGGAAAATGTTGGCAAAACACTAACAAATTATAGAATTACCTAATGGTACAGGCGCCCCCCTTGGCCAATGTCTTTGGAAGTTACCGCACCGCCGATTCCATCCCGATTACTATGAGAAGATCAAAAGACCGATCTCTATGTCTCAAATCCAACAAAAGTTGAAGAAACGCGATTACACAAACTCTAATCAGTTTGTCTTTGATCTGTTCCTGATGATCGACAACACCAAGCAAGCATATCCGCCAAGTCATCGGAATCACAAGGTATTTTTGTATAACAAAATATATTTAACAACAAAAAATAATTTCTTTGTTTTTTAAAATACACCAGGACGCCAAGAAAATGGAGACCTTGTTGAAAGCTAAATTATCCGAGGGAATTTTCGAGGATGACGATGATGATTCCGATGCAGATGATGACGATTCACGAATGATGCCAACACCAAAGAAAAAGGGACGCCCGAGAATTCACCCACTTCCGGGAATGCCAGGGGCCACAACTGCGGCTCAGCGAAGAGCTAATGCTCTCAACACTGGTCTCAAGAAACGCATCATGATTTTACAGAAATCGATCATTGACTGCACAATCAATGGTCGAAGACCGGCAGTTCTCTTCATGGAAAAGCCTAATCGTAAAACTTACCCAGACTATTACGAGGTCATTAGTCATCCGATAGATTTAAACATTATTGAGAATAATATACGCACCGATCGTTATTCAACTTTGGAGGATATAGTGTCAGATTACCGATTGATGTTTAACAATTGTCGCACGTACAACGAAGAAGGTTCGTCGATTTTTGAAGATGCGAACATCCTGGAGAAAGTCCTTAATGACAAATTGAAGACCGAAGGTTTGATGACAGAAACGAAAAGGCCACGTAGAACTGGTCCAGTTCAAAGGAAAGTTAGTCCATTGAGTGTCAAGTTACAACAGTTTTTCGAAACCATCAGAGACTATCACGAACCGAAGGGAAACAGACAGCTCTCCACTATTTTCATGAAGTTACCTTCGAAAAATGTGAGTATTTTTTAAACTAACATTTATTTAAAATTATTTCCATATTCTTTTCTGTGATTTTACTTGTGGAAAGAACAAGGTAAATTTATGTACCTTTTGTGTATGACTTTTTTGGCATGTTTTTTGCAAGTTTTTTTCTTGGAAATTTATTGTGATTTTGATATGAATATTCACTTCTTTGTGTTTTCTATGGATTTTTTATGTTCGTTTTAATCGGGAAGGTATTTTATGTCAATATCAAGCTTAAAATAAAGCCATACTTAATCTTATTTTGAAATTAACCTTTCAACAAAATCTTAACAACATCATAAACAAATATTTAAATAATTTAAAAATCCGTTACAAAATCTTGTACACACTTTTGGAAATATGTTTACCTAGAGTTTACTTTCTATTTTTTTTTTTTTTTTTTTGTAAAATTCCTGCTTTTTGATAAAGTTTCCTTCTGTTCCTAAAATTAAAGGATTTTCTTTACTATGAACATAAGAAGAAATCATGAAAAATAGACATTATTTTACTAATTGAAAACTGTAATTTCTCAAAACGAAACGCAGGAATCACATTTATTTTTCATATTTTAATTTTCGTATCCTTTTTTTTTTTTTGTTTTAACTCTTCTAACTGTGCCATGACAAAAGTTTAAAAAAACCTAAACAGCTCTTGAACAATTTTGAATTTTTGTTTTTCCAAAATTTACTTCAAAGCCGTTTTCTTCTTTTCACAGTTCAAAAAACATATATTTCAATACCTCAGCTTAAAAATATACCTCAGCTCTTGAAAATTAATAAAATAAAAAAAAACATATTTTTTACCTCTAAAATTCCAGGATTACCCCGACTATTATGACATCATAAAGAATCCAATGGACATGGAGAAAATTGAGGCGAAGATCAAGAAATACGAAAGTGTTACCGAACTAGCTTCTGACTTTCTTCTTATGCTTGAGAATGCTTGCAAATACAATGAGCCAGATTCTCAAATTTATAAAGATGCTCTGGTTCTCCAGCAAATCACAATTCAAACGAAGCAAACCATCCGCGACAATGATGAAACTGTCCCCGACGTAACTCTCGCGGTACAAGAACTCCTGTTGAGCTTATTCACAACCCTTTATAACCACCAAGACGAAGACGGACGGTGTTTCTCCGACTCTCTTGCCGAACTGCCAGAATACGACGACAAAGAAGATGGAACAAAGACGCGAGGAATCTCATTAGACCTTTTGAAGAGACGCCTAGACAAGGCGTCCTATAAACGTCTCGATACTTTCCAAGATGACGTATTCCGTTGCTTGGAGAGAGCTCGAAAACTTTCCCGCACTGATTCTCAAATATTTGAAGACTCGATTGAAATGCAAACATTTTTCATAAAGACCAGAGATCGTCTTTGCAAGGACAATTTAACCTCTCCAGCTCTTAAATACACTCTCACAAACTTGAACATGGATATTGCAACAATGCAGCAAACCAAACTGTCACAAGAAGAGCAGGACATGGAGAACGAAGACGACAGAGCCGCAGCCCAAGGGGAAAGCATGACATTCGACCAAACCACGTACACTCCTGGAGACTTTGTTTATTACACTGTGCCTGAAAACAAAGTACCCGGAATCGCTTATATCGAGCGATTATACACCGATGTTGAAACTGGAGTGAAAATGATGGCTGGGAAGTTGTTCTTCAGACCTCACGAGACCTACCACGTGACAACTAGGAAGTTTTTGGAAAACGAGATCTTTGTTTCTGGACAACACCAAAACATTCCATTGGATAAAATTTTGAACAAGTGTTATGTCATGTCTATCAAGGACTACATCAAATTCAAGCCTGAAGGTTTCGTCGAAAAGGATGTTTTCATCTGTGAATCTCGCTACAATTTAAAAACTCGAAGTTTCAAGAAAATCAAAAACTGGCCATTCGTCCGCGAAAACGACGTCATTAAGTTTGTTCAAAGGGAGGGATCTTTTGAGCTCAAAAGAGTTATGTCGGTGTTCAAGGAGAGAGTCGAAAAACATAAAGGCGAATTGGCAGAGCTTCAACTCCAAGAAGTCCTCGATGAAAAAGAGAAACCCAATATACAATGTCAACAAGGAGAGAACCCAGAAACCGGGAACGTATATTATGAACAGTACAACACCATTTGCAGTGGCGTTGTTAAACTCGGAGACTTTGTTTATGTCGCGAATCAAGCTGGAAAACAAAGCATCGCTCAAGTCCATCAAATTTGGGAAACACCAGAGTAAGTATTTATAAGCTAAACATTATTTTTTTAAAAAGTGTTTCTTCCTCAGTGGAAAGTCCTTTTTCCAAGGACCTTGGCTGTTGCCACCAGCAGAGATATCCGTTCCCATTCAGAAGCAATGTTATCGTCAGGAGCTTTTGTTGTCAACCGTCCATGATGTTACGCCAATAATTGCAATAGTAGGTCGATGTGGAGTGTTGGAGTACGATGACTACACTACTCTAAGACCCACAGAGATCCAAGAAACGGATGTTTACATAACGGAATCAGTATTTGACGAGCTTAAAAAGTGCATCAAAAAGATGGACCAGTTGAACTCTATTAAAAAGTTTAAGTATTCTGCGGATGTGACCATTGATGAAATTCTTCATTTCAAACAGGTCATCAAACCTTTGAAGGTAAGATTTTTTTTAAATTATTTATTTTGAAATTTTGATACTTCAATTGGATATACATGTTCCTTATGGAATTCAACACTGCTCTTCCAATTTTCTCCAAACTTGCAGGATATGTTAACTGGAGTCTAAAATAGAAGAAAGGTTTTTTTTCGTTTCGTTAAGTTTTTTTACGTAATTACGTAAGGAAGTTTTTTTTAAAATTATTTTTAAGTTTTTGGGTAGGGTGGATACCCATTCTTATGATTGATTTTTGGGATGAGAACAGGTTCCAAGATTCCATGACGAAAGAATAGGTTTTGCAATATGGGTATAGTTGGACGGGAAATATTGAGAGAGTCTGGAAATCTTGTCAGAATTGATCTCTGGGATGAGAACATTTTCCAAAAAACTAATCAAATAAGATCTGTTTAGAGCTTCTAAAACCAGCAAACATTAAAAAAGAAAAAATACTCCAAAATTTAAAAAAGATTAAACTTAAATCAATATCAACAAATCACAAAAGAAACTTTAAGGCGAACAGAAATTAAACAAAAACATTAAAGCAAATACCAATACAAAAAAAAAGAATCAAATCAAAAGAAAACAACGAAGAATCAAACAAATACCAACTTTCAAAATAAACATATTAAATAAATTAAATAATACTAAAAAAATTGAAGAAATTTATTACAAAATTAAATTAAACTTAAAGAAATCATAGTAAATTAAAAACTCAAAACTAACAGATATTAAATATTAAAATAAAGTAAAAATAAACTAATGTCTAATTCAGGGAATCTTGATCAATATTAAGCCATAAAACAAAGTCTGACAATTTTTATACTAGAATCTAATCTAACAGAATTCTACAGATAATTCAAATTTGATGCAATTTATTATGTTTAAATAGAAAAAAAAGTGGTAAATTGAAAAGCGATTTAAGATTAAAATTAACCTTATTTTAGAATTATTTAAAGAAAAGTTACGGATTAAAGAGAGACTTAAAATTAAAATTAACGTATTCTATTTTTGAAAAAAATATTTTGAAAATTTTAAGAATAATTAAAAAAAATTAAACAAAATTTACAGTATGTTGAATCAATAACATTTCAAATAGTTTAAATTCTATTGAAAAACTATTTTTTAACAAAAATATTAAAAGTATAATCAAAATTGAAGTTTTAGATTAAATAAAGTTCAAAAACAAAATTTAAAAGTAAAATTAAACTGTTGAAAAAAATATTTAAACCAAAAAATTTGACAGTGGTACCCCTTAATTTGTTTTCGAAAATGTAAAAGTTTTGAATTATCGGTTTTTATAATGGAAATGTCTTAATTTACTTTAATAAAACATTTTGTAGAAGAAAAATCTGATTAATAAAGCAATTTCACGAAACTTATTTGTTTTGACCCAAACATTTGATTACCTTACAATTTTTTCGAAAATATGAACATTTTAAAATATTTTTTTTTTTTATGGAAATGTTTTAATGTACTTTTCACGAAACTTATTTTTTTTTTTACCCAAACATTTGAGTACTCCTTACAATTTTTTTCGAAAATATGAACATTTTAAAAAAATTTTTTTTTATTATGGAGATGTCTTAATTTACTTAAATAAAACATTTTGTAGAAGAAAAATACGATTAAAAAAGTAATTTCCCAAAAACAATTTTTTTTACCCAAGTTCGCCGTAAATTGTTTTTAAATTTATTTAAACGAGAATTTTTGTTTTGAACAATATAAAAAATCAATTGTAAAAACTTTTCAAGCTTTAAAAGTTTCACTATTAGCTTTGTAGTGCTCATTTTGGTTGTTTTTGGATAAGTAAGGTTTAAAATAGATAATTTTTACTTTGACATTGTTGTATGAACTGTAATATGCATCGAAAAATCTCTGTAAATTAAAAAAGTAATGCCAAGTAACCCAACAATATTTTGTTGAATAAGGCTTTTTAGGGTTTTTTTTGTTTGAAAAAAAATCAATTATGTACCTGCTTTGTCCGTCCGTCTGTCTGCCGTAAACCTTTTGCAACGTAAATTTGAAGGGTTAAACATTATCCGATATGGACATGTGATAAATCATTTTAAAGGTCTATCTGACTACTACAAATTGCCTTTATCAGAATTTTGCCTTTATCATTACTTTTTGGAATATCAATTAACGCAAAATATGGATAACTTCGTTATATCGAATCATATAGGGTCGTGTGATACATCATTTTGAATATACTAATAAGACCCATCATCCCTTATCGGGCGCGCATAGGAAAGAAGGAATTAAAGACAAATGTATTTTTATGGACTTTACCATTCATAATTATGGTTCCTAATATATTATTCGAAGTAAAAATGGGGCCAGAGACTGTGAGTTGTAATTTTATAATTCATTTAAGACAAAAAACTACGGAACGTAGTTCTACTGCACTGCTTCATTTTTATTTTTTTTTTGAGGGATTTTTAGGGCTCTAAAGCTTATTTTTAACTTTAACAAATCTTTAAAATTATAAATTATTATGAAATTGTCTAAAATTAATTTTCGAAACAGATTTTGATTTTGGTAGTTTTAATTGTTTAAAAATTTAATAATTGGAAATATATGAATTTTTTTTGAAAATAATAATACAAATTGAACTTTTAAGGTTACATAAAATTAAATAATACAATTTAAAAGAGAAAATAATGGAATTTTTTAAGACAAAGTACCTATAAACTATAAAAAAAGACATTTTAAAAACATTTAAATTCAATTGTAAAAACTTGTCTAATTTTTAAAGTTTTATTATGTGTTTTGTATGGAGTTAACTTCATTTTGTTTGCTTTCTTCTCATTCTTTCTCATAATGAAACTTGTTGTTTTCTCTAGTCGGTGCTCTTGTTTTCAACGTTGGACATCAATTTTTGTTTCAAAATTAAAGTTGTTAAATTCCATAAAATGTTACTAAAAACTACTTCTGAATATCTACAATAATAAAACCTTATGATCTTATTTGACCAAAAATTGTTTTCTCTAAATAAGCAAAAAATCTCATTCCAGGAGGTGAAAGAAGAAGTAATTGTTGAAGATTCAATGGATGGTGGTCCTTCTTTCGGATCCGATATAGCGACAGCTTCTCCCGCCCCATCTATAATCTCAACGCCACTAACATCGAAATTGAAGGCGAACAAGGTTATGAAGAAACCTTTGACAGGTTACAATCTTTATTCTTCTGATGTCAGGAAGCAAATCTGCTTAACAAACCCTGAAGCGACATTTGGGGATATTTCTCGGCTCGTTGGAACTGAATGGAAGAACCTTCCTCCAGAGCAACGCCAGCACTGGGAAGACCGAGCTTCAAAGATCAACGAGGAAAACAGGGATTTAATTCAAACAGATACCCCGACAACAAGCACTGCCAATACATCGGGAACCGAAAACTACAGCATGGTCTTTGAATGTTTGTGGAACAAATGCGACTTTCAGTTTGACGATGCTTCTGATTGCTTGGAACATTGTATCCAAGAGGAACACGGTCATGTTCAGAACACTTTCGCCGGAAACGAGCATGATCTTGAGTATCATTGCTTATGGAAAAGATGCATCCGTATGAAGAAGAACATGCCAGCATTCCCTTCATTGACACGTTTGATAAAACATGTTAGGGAGGTTCATTTGTCAAAAGGTGGTCGTCATGTCCACACGGGAGAAAGGTCAAAGTGAGTTTTTGTTATTGGTTTGGTTAAAACAAGCATTGTAATTCATTTTACTTCCAGGAACTTTGTTGTTAGCAAGAGAGTGCAAATGGTTCATGGAACACCAATGCCTGCTCACAATTCCGCCCACAACCAGGCCCCTCTTTCACCACCACCAGCTCAATACCAACAGCCACAGGTTGTTTTCGCTGCCCCTCCTCCGGAGCCTATGTTTGTGACTGTTCCACCACAGCCACAAAGAGTGGTTCACTCGGAAACCTATCTCCGGTATATCGAAGGACTACAAAATAACTCTACTTATATCACACCTTTCGACAAAACTATCAAAACATATTATCAAGCCCAAGCACCAGCAACAGTTGACTTGTCGCACATTCCAACCAAGTGGCTGGGACAACATGCAAAGGACAAGCCCGAAGTTGTCGCCAATGCAGTTTGGAATCTAAGGAAGTTTATGATGAAAGATGTCATTGAAATCACGCGTTGCGGTTACGATTAATATTTTTCTTCTTTTTTTTTTGTTTCAACTTAGATAGTGTTCAGGTGTTTTTTATTGCAAATATATATTGTAGTCGATTTGTGGAATTTCGTTCTGTTTTACTTTAGATGGGGTGGGTAATCATTGTGGTTTGATGGGATTATAAGAGCCATGGTCTGGTATATGCCATTGTAATTGACATTGAGTGGTCCATGTAATATTTGAAATGAAACAAATATCAACCTGTTATCAAAAATAACTTAAAAAATTTCAGGAAATATATTGTCGAAAGCTTTAGCTAATACTAACATCTTTCTTGCTTAACCACCACGCTGTGCTTCATCAGTACTATACATAAACCTTAGTAAGAGCTACACAGCGTGAAAGTTAATAAGAAAATAAATATACATACAAAAAGAGATTTGTATGAAGTCTTTAATTTTTTCTTTAANCTATCTTTAGAACATTCTAGAGAAAAATAAATAGAAGAGTTTGCTAGTCTACACATGCGAAAAATACTTTTATGCATACCATAATTGGTAATACGACTAGGAATTTCAAAAATACGATTTGTACGTAAGCTTCGATTACCGACTAAATTTAATCTACTTAAATATGGTCGAAGGATAAGAGGATTGTGCCAGGGCAAACTTCTTAACGCGAACTAAACTCTTTTGTACGGCTTCGAT
>JXPG01059912.1:933-17173 GCA_001015175.1 Megaselia abdita | reverse complement strand
AAAAAAAAAAAAAAAAAAAAAAAAAAAAAAAAAAAGATTTGTAGATACTCTAATTTGTCGTCAAAAGCCAACTTTCTTTCTTTGTCGTTGGCAGAAATGTTCGAAATATATATTTCAAAACTTTTCTTTGAAATCGTTTAAAATTTGTTGTTAAGTATTTATTACTTTAAACTTTTTAAAACTAACAAAAACTCTAAAAATTAGGTTAAGTTAGAAGAGGTCGAAGAAACTCCTTGATAGAAAGTTAAGAGTCCTATACCCCTGAAACGAAAAGGCCTTTAGTGATCATCATATTGGCCTATCTGATCTGATCCAAATATCCATAACTTTTAAGTCGTCATTTCATTTCTTAAGATGGATCATTGGAATACTAAAAAGTTTAAAAACATTTAAAACATCTTATTTTATTTTGATTTTTATTACACATTGAGGTGACCTTACCATGTCATCATCAACTGAGCCTGGAGCAGGTCCGTTTCTGACTAACCAGTCGCCACTTCATTACCTTGAATTTCTGCATGTCCCAGCACAACCTCAAATTATTGGCTTTACCCACAATCTCAAGATCCTCTTCACTTGTTTTGACTAAACAAGACTTTAATTGTACTGATGAAGGTGCCTTAATATCGGCCTGACTGTCAATATAAATAGATATGGAACTTTGAGAACTAGATATAAAGGTTCAATATCTATAGTAAAACTGCTAATGCCTAAACAATTTGTTTTTAGGACTGGCTTAGTATGTAGTATATATATGCATACACTTTTTACATACACACCAAGCAATGTATACCTTTTTAGTTCTCTCTTCCACAGTGCCTTTCCAATGCAGTCTTTTGACCAAAATTACAGATGGTAACCAAAATAAGCTTTAAGTATTTTGCTTTTTTTCAAAGTTCCAGAGAGACCTCGTCCGAGATGGGTAATCTAAAATATTGTATCCTGTGTCTCCTTGTGGAAAGAACCAGTTCAGTTTTCGCCGCATTAACACCAAGCCTCATTCCGCCTTAATTATGTCAACTTTATTTTAAAGCTTTTTGAGTAGCCCGCGTTCTCTACAAGTACCAGCATNCGAGATGGGTAATCTAAAATATTGTATCCTGTGTCTCCTTGTGGAAAGAACCAGTTCAGTTTTCGCCGCATTAACACCAAGCCTCATTCCGCCTTAATTATGTCAACTTTATTTTAAAGCTTTTTGAGTAGCCCGCGTTCTCTACAAGTACCCGCATAGCAGTGGTGAAATTACCCCACTCTGAGGTGTACCCCTATTTACTAAATTTGTAGAGACCTTTCTTGAAGTAAGCATGTGTTCAATCGATTTTACAAACATATCCAGCGACGATCCCTAAGTTGAATCCGCTTGACTGATAATTGTTGCCCAGGCTGATCGGTCCTTCGATGTTGATTGCCAATCTCCTACACCTGGTTTCTTAGTGTCTACGACGGTGAAGAGTAAGCTGCGTACTTCATGGAATATGAATACGGGACCATAGATCATTCGAAAACATCTCCTTTCAAACACATTAAGGAGCTGCTCATCCTCTGTTTTTAGAGTCCAGGCTCACTTCCTGGTAATATGAGCTTATTATACTTAATATATTCACTTGGTGTGAATTTGGAACGTATTAATTTACTTAGTTCATAGAGACATTTGTTTGCCAGTATTCTTCTTCTTGTGATCTTACTTCAAAATTGAACTGCCCCATGTGGACNTAGATCATTCGAAAACATCTCCTTTCAAACACATTAAGGAGCTGCTCATCCTCTGTTTTTAGAGTCCAGGCTCACTTCCTGGTAATATGAGCTTATTATACTTAATATATTCACTTGGTGTGAATTTGGAACGTATTAATTTACTTAGTTCATAGAGACATTTGTTTGCCAGTATTCTTCTTCTTGTGATCTGGTTGCTCCAATATTCGAAATGCGACTCTCCGACCTTGTTGATAGTGGCAGCACTTTGTATCGCCAACAATTGTCTTTCCACATCGTCTTTTGTTCTCACTNAGGACCTGGTTAGATTTGTTGAAAATCACGTTGCTTGTGTTGATATTTGCTACGTTCATAACCAATTCCAGAATGTTGTTGAAAATGCTACAAGAGAGTCCATTGCCTTTTGGTTTTGCTAGCAGTTCTTACGCAACTCCATGTATTGCTCATCGTCATAGCTTTATCAGATTATCTGTCTCAAGATCTGGTCAAATGTTGATTGATAAGGAGCAATGATGCATGTTATGTATGGTTTAATCCTTTCTGTGTTTATTGACGAAACGCTCTTGTATGCTATGTTGGTGGAAGCAGTCGATGAAATTTTCGCAGGGATGCCATCTAAACCTACACTCTTGTTGTACTTCAGCTTTGGGATTGCGGTGTTAACTTCTGCTCTGGAGGTGGAGGTTCTTCTTTTGGCGCTCCCTCTTGGGTGTTGGTTTCCTTCTCCCCATTGAGAAGTTCTGAAAAGTACTCTTCTTATCTATTAACGCTTTTTCCTTGTTTGTCAGCATTTTACCTTGTTTGTCTTTACAACAGGTGATTTTTGGAGCGAAAACTGTGTAGCTTCCTTACTATCGCGTAGCAACTACAATATTTTTGTGTTTTTCTTCTACAATTGACGCTTTTTAATCTTCTTAGCTTTGAAGTACACTTCAACACTTGGTGTTAAATTTGATAGAACGTGTTTTCAGTGGCCCTTCGATTCTTCATCTGATATGTCTTCTTCAATGTCATCANTGTTTTCAGTGGCCCTTCGATTCTTCATCTGACATGTCTTCTTCAATGTCATCAGATGTTAGCTCCTCTTAAGGTCTTAACGTCAATAACGCACGAAGCGTGTCGTTTGTCACATAGTATGTGGTCAATATGGTTCATCGTTTTGACATATGCAGATATCCAAGTGTATATCACGTTGTTGGTTACAGCATGGAGACTATGCTTACCAACTGTGCCTTGAAGGTCGTCCTCCTTTCAAAATTTAGGGTTGAAATCACCTAGTACTATCTTTACGTCGCGTCGTAAGCTGGCAAAGAATCATAATCCCAGGAATATCTTCCAACCAGCTTACAACTTTGTGTAGCGCTGTTTCTGTTGAAATACCTTTCCAGTACGAATGGTGTTCTCCTGAGATTATAGTTTAAGATTCATCACTACTTTTATATAAAATTCTACTATTCTTTAAATAGTCTTAAGCATAAACGAAGATAGAATTATACGCTTTACTACGACCTGCTCTGCCTGCTCTTCACATAAAATCTACTTTTACTTCTCACTATTTAGTAGGAATGTACGCTAAGTGCATCAAGGTTGCGAATAGCTTAGCAGCCTATGTTTAATACGGTCAAATGTATCTTGCAACATTACTAGAAAAACCTTCGTCCGAACATGCCAACTTATAGAGTTCAAAACTGCTAATGGTCCTTTTCAGTTTCTCCTCATTTACCATATCATCCAATACCTTTACCAACTGATTTTCTACATAAATTCTTTAGTTTTCCCTCTTTCCTTAAAGAGTCAGCAATGACTGCTTTTTCAACCGACTCTCACAAAAGAAAACTTTTTACAAACAATAATTTAATGATAAAAAAAAAAAGTATATCCTTCTCTACAATACCATTTTATTTCAGTTCCAGACTTCGTTGGCAAGACTCAAACTGAAATAGACGCCATCGCTAGAGGTATGACAGAAGAATTAATATCGGATATGCGAAGCGGAAGAATCTCCTATTCTGATATTACCAAACCGAATTACTTCGAGAATCAGGCAGCTTTGAAACTGGAAAGCATGAATGCGAACAGTCAAATGTTCCAGAATCTTTACGACAATCCAGATGCTTTGAAACAGTTCGATGAAATTAGTCATTACACTTACCCACCCGAAGTCAAAGTTATTAATGGAAAGACTTATATCACCCAAAAGAACTGTACAACTGCAACAGCTAGCAACCTAAACCCTTCAAATCCCTTCTACTCCTATTTCCAAAGAAACCTAAGTGCTCAACAAACAAGTCCACTTTTTGCTAATCCTGCCAGCAACCAGCAAATGACTTCGTCGTCTTACTTCGATAGACACTTTGAAAGTTTTGTTCCAAACTATTCTCCTGAAGTGTCTGTTGATCAAAGTGTTATGGAGCGCTTGGAACGCCAAAGACAAGCTAATGCTGTAATGCCTAAGGACGACGCCGAATACATTGATCAAGGTCAAAGAGCTGTTTATGTCGGACCAAACGGCCCTGATTACAGCTTTGATTCAGAAACCGACTTACAAAGAAATAATTTCCCAACCTACATTCAACCTGGAAGCACTTCCCACGTAACAGTAAAGAAATACAACAAAACTATCATTACTGGTCCTAATGGAGTTCCAATAACATCAGGAAGTGAAAGCGAGTCCCGTTGGGATAATGGGCAGTTGGTCTACGATTTCTATCAACCATTCGGTAATAATTCTTATTCCCTAGAGGAATCTTGGAAGCATCAAGAAAGAGAACGATTGTACTGGCTCTTCCAACAAAATTCCGTGTCCAAGGAAGAGCTTGCAAGATGGCAACACCAACAAGAGCAAAGACTCCATGACTTGGCCTACAGATACAACACAACCATAGAAGATGTTAAAGAGTGGCAGAGAAAAGAGCTTGATCGATACAAGGTCCTCACAAACCAATACAGCACAACCTCCACTGAACAAACTGAATGGCAAAAGCAGGAAAGAGGTAGATTAAATTGGTTGATCCATCAGAACAGTGTCACAAAAGAAGAATTGGAAAAATGGCAAAATGAAAATCAAGGAAGACTTTATGATATGGCTCAGAAGTATCAAATTTCTTACGACGAGTTGAAGCAATGGCAACGAACTGAACTAGATAGATTGTATGAAATCTTCAATAAACAAAACACCGAAATCGAAAACTTGAAGATCTGGCAAAAGCAAGAACGAGAACATTTGAACTCAGTGATCCAACAACATAATTTTACAGTGGACCAACTTCAGACGACTATTCAGAGAGAGCAGAATCGCTTAGCGGATCTTTCCAAACAATACCATGTCAACGTTGACAGCATGGAAAAGTGGTTCAAGAGTGAATTGGCTCGACTTACGGAGATTATCAACACCCAACAGGAAGAAATGAGAAGGATGACAGACTGGCAGAGGTCCGAAAGAGATCGCTTAGAAATGATTGTTCGTCAACATAATCTGACTGTAGAAGAACTTAATAGTCAGATGCAAAGGGACAGGAATACCCTCTTTGATTTATCCCAGAAATATCACATTTCCATTCAGGAACTCGAAGAATGGCAACGTAGAGAAATTTCTCGGTTGAAGGAGATCGGATCTAGAAACTTGGAGCAAGAACTCAAGGATTGGCAAGTGCAGGAAAGAGAACGTCTCATGAATGTTATCCGTAAAAACGATTTAACCATTGAGGAATTCGAGAAAAAGATCACAGATGATAGATCTAGGCTTCAAATGTTGGCCGGACATTATCAAGTTCAAGTTGAGGAAATCGAGGAGTGGTTAAAAAAAGAAGTAACCCGTTTACAAGCAGAAGGATTAATTAAGAAGGTGGAAAAGGATCTCACTGACTGGCAAATTAGAGAACGTGATCGTTTGATGGGAATTGTCCGTCAAAATGAGCTGACTATCGAAGAGCTTGAAAGTAAAATAAGGAACGATCATTCCAGACTAACAGATCTTGCCAATCATTACCACATCAGAGTTGAAGAAGTTGAGGATTGGTTAAAGAAAGAAGTTCACCGTCTTCAAGGGGAAGGATTGGTGAAAGTCGATGATCTTAAGGAATGGCAAAAGAACGAGCGTGAAAAGTTGTTACAAATAGTGCAACAAAACGAGGTTACAGTAGAAGAATTCCAGCAAAAGTTGAAGACTGATAAAGATAGGTTGCAACAGATGGCCTGGCAATATCATGTTGAAGTCGAGGAAATCGAAGACTGGATTAAGAAAGAAGGAGACCGCCTACAAGTTATGGGTTTGATCAAACAAACTCATGAGAACTTCAACGACTGGCAAACTGAAGAACACAAAAGACTTTTGTCATTGATCAAACAAAATGAATTCACAATCGATCAGCTACAACAGCAAGTCGTCAAGGATCGTCAACATATTGATGACCTCTCATACGTCTACAACGTTCGATCTGAAGACATTTACGAGTGGTTGAAGCTTGAGTTGAACAGGTTGAATAATCAAGGACTTTTGAAGGTAAGTTAGCATTTTACGTTATGACAAAATATTTAGCTTAGAAAGGATAACAACATTTCTATTTTCCCAGATGGAGCAACTCCAAGACTGGCAATACCGGGAAAGAGAGCGTCTTCAACAAGTTGTCCTACAAAACCAATACACAATCGAAGAGTACGAGAAACGTTTGAAAGAAGACCGTAATCGCCTTCAGCAATTAGCTTATCAATACCATGTCACAACCGAGGAAATCGAAAAATGGATAACGCATGAAGGTAACAGGTTCATCACCTTGGGGCTTGTGAAACCAGCCTCTTTAATTAAAGAGGAGATGTCCGAATGGCAAATTCAAGAACGTAACCAACTTCAAAACTGGGCTCAAAGTAGTTATATGACTCTGGAAGACTTTGAAACACGTCTTAAGAACGATCGCTACCGTCTAGAACGTCTTGCTTGGCAATACCATGTCACTGTTGAAGAAATTGAAGAATTTATCAAGAAAGAAGCTCAAAGACTCCAGAATATGAATATGATCCACCATGAACAACAAATGTCACAATTGACTCAATGGCAACAATCTCAAAGAGAATATATCCAGCAACTAATTCAAATGCACAAATGGTCAGTTGAGGAATTGGATAGGAAACTGAAACATGAGAACAAAAGATTGGAACAGTTGGCTCAGCAATACCATATAACTTTAGAGGAATTGGAGAGATGGTACAGCACCGAACTAGACCGACTTCTTCGAAATAACCAAATTTACACAGAAAGATTGACCAATTGGCAAGAACAGGAGAAAGCTAGGTTATATTACATAATCAGTCAACAAAAGACTTCAATTCAACAGTTGGAACGTATGCTATGGCAAGATCAAGAGAACCTTCGAAGATTGGCTGATACCTATAGAGTGACAATTGAAGAATTGAAGGTCTGGCAAGAGAAGGAAATAGGAAGGTTGTACAATTTGGGTCTTGTGTCAGATCTCCGTAAAGGTGAACTCCAACAGTGGCAGAAAGATGAATCCGCTCGTTTACGCTTAATTGCTAAGGAGTTTACGATTTCTTATATTGAAATCATGGAATTCTTGTATCATGATCGTAGATACCACGAAGAGCAATTGATCGGGAAATACGGTGTTTCCATGCAAGACTTGGAAAGCTGGCAAAAGATTGTTGTTGATAACATGAACGCAGAAGGATTATTAGATCGTCAGCCATTGAAAACCATTCCAGACTGGCAGAAGAGAGAACGTGAACGCATTTATCTTTTAATCCAGAGCAGATACGATGGAAGTAAGAACTTGAAAGAATGGCAACAAAGCAATGACTTAAGAAGCATCGCCGCTCAATATAGAATCACAGAACAAACCTTGAAGAACTGGCAAATTGAAGAGATGCAAAGGCTTATAGCCATTGCTAGGTACTACAAAGTTTCTCTATCAGAGCTTGCCGAATTCCGCAATAAAGAACTTTTAAGACTACAGACCTTTGCCCACTCTGTAACAATGTCGAAGATGGACTATGACAGCTGGTTTGCCCAGGAAAAATTCCGCCTTGATGAACTGGCTAAAAGACACTCTCAGTCTTTGTTAACTCTCGTCGAATGGAGACGTCATTTGTTCCTTTTGTGCCAAGGTCTTATTGACTTCAATGAAGGAAACGTAGGGCAGGAAATTGGAAGTAGAGGCAGCTATACTGCACGCAGGAACCAATCCATAAATGTTAACAGAGGAGATCAACCACCTCAAATATTTGACGAAGACGATTACTACGAAGAAGTTGATATTGATCCCAATCCAGATAGAGGAGATCTTTGGAATCCTACTACAAGCAAACCAATTAGACCTATCGGCCCTGTCCCAATCGTCCAACCACCCAGACCAGTCCAAATTCCCTCAGGCGGTTATACTGAAAGCCATAAAGTTTACAGGAAAAAAGAAATGACCTACACGGTTCCAGTAGGCTATGTATCAGTTCCTGCAGCAAGCGCTACTGCGCACAGCTATGGCAGTGGCGGCAGTTATGCTCATGCTAATGTAAACGTTCCATTGGAAGGCGGAAGCGATGTCGAGCCTTTTGAGAAGATGAGTATTGGAAATATGCAAAAAAGGAGCATGGATGAATTCCAGGAATCTCAAAAAGAACAAAAGCTTGAGAACTTTGAAGAGGGTCAACAATTAGTGCAGGAGCAACAATATTTAGGAAATTTGGAAGACTTTAGTGAAGGACAACAGATTGTTCAAAGTGAGACCAATTTAGGAAATTTGTTTGAAAATGGAAAAGATAATTTGCGTCAAGAACAAACTAGAACTAACGGTCATCATTATCCAGGACTATTAGAAAGTTCTTCTTCCCATCATGAGAAGGAGGAACATCGTCATAGGCACCATCATGGAGAAAATCTCACAAGTCAGAAAGAAAATGGCCAACAAGCTCTCCAAGAACAACAATTTTCTGGAAGATTAGAAGATTTCTCAGAAAATCGGAAAGACAATAACTTTGGAGGTCAACAGGTAGTCCAAGAACAACAATTTTCTGGAAGATTAGAGGACTTTTCGAATGATCACAAGGATAATCTTTATGGAGGTCAACAGGTCCTCCAAGAACAGCAATATCTTGGAAAATACGAAGATTTCGGAGGTCAACAACTAGTCCAACAAGAAGAATCTTTAGGAAGATTAGAAGACTATGGACAACAAGTTCAACAAAAGGAACTTCATTTCGGAACATACTCAGAAAAGCAAGTTGACGCAACCAAGAGTGAAAGTTCAACAATTAGTCCAACTGATGTGAGTAGAATTTTTGAGATTCTAAATAAATAATAAATTAATAATTTATATCTTAAATTCCAGACCGTTGAAGTGAAAGCTGAAGAAGTTAAAGAAGGCTGGTGGAGTAAAGTCAAATCGAAGACAAAGGACTTCTTTGGATAAACAATCGATTTGCATTTAGTGATATTTTTTAAGATAATCGCTTGCTTTTATGAACAATTTTCCGTTAATAAAATTTGTTTTTGTAGCTATTCAGAATATTTGAAATGTATTTAGATTGGATCGATTAATNTGTAGCTATTCAGAATATTTGAAATGTATTTAAATTGGATCGATGAATATATATGGTAAGTATCGGTTTAGAATTCGAGTGTCTTTTCTGGAAGTCTTTTCATTTTGAACATCTGGTCAGTCGCTGAATTACCTGGTCGGAAACCTCATTGATAGTTCTCAAATATGTTGGCTATGTATGGCTTTAGTCCCTTGCAAAGGACTGATGCAAAGATCTTTTATGCTACGTTCAAGAATCTGATACTTATATAGTCGAACTAGTTTTGTCGCCTTTCTTATGAAAAGGGTAGATCCAACTGCTGATCTGATGTATGTGATCTATTACCTTTTCACTACCTGTCTTAAAAAGATCACCGGGTATGTTGCCAAGCCCAGCACTCTTGTTGGTTTTCAGAGGCTGGAAAGCTTTAGGAAATTCGTCGATGGTTGGTTTCTGAATCTCAAGATCGTCGTAGATAGGTGGTTTCTCTAATTCAGCCATCAAGATTTCAGCTACCTCACTATTAAGTGTTTCCTCAAAATATTCTTGCAATATAGTTTCAAGTCTACGTCGGCACTTGAAAGAATATTACCCTCTTTGTCCTTGGAAATAAATGTTGTGCTACTCTGGCTGTTTCACAGCTTCGATGTGATGTTTGAGGTTTTTGTGTTCGTTGTTTTGTTGTTCCTCTTACAAAAAACCCTGGCTCTAAACTTTGCTCTGACCAGTGTAGCAACATTTTCTATTTGAGTAACAGTGGCTCGATCCGGAAGATACGAGGTACCATTATATATTTCTTTTCCTCTGTAGAAAGTGCTGCTAATAATCATATTTCTCGACTCAGAACTTATAAAACAGATTCCGCTGTTAAGTATTTGGCTACACCCCTCCGAGGGTGAATGAAAACCCCCACCAGGCGCGTCCCCAGGTGGCGGATATTAGGAGGCTATCTCTTCAGTAGTTAGCTCGTATGGCGTAGCTCCTAGGCTGAAACCATACCGCGGACCAAAATACCACTCAACAAAAGGCTTATGTGAGAACAACGGCCATTGGATGAAAGGCAGAGGGATGAAGCTCTCTCTCTGAAGCTCTAGTGGATGTCCAGGTTTTATAAAAAACCACAGCGCGACGATCGCATGTCAGTAGCTAGCGGTGATGGCGACGAGTCACAGTCGATTCGAAGAGAGACGGAGGAGGAACCAGAGTCTCGACTCTAAAGTTCTATAACAACTAAAGGGTCAGACAACAGGACCTTCAGTCAAGCGCAACTCAAGCTCAAGGCGAACGGTAATGAAAACCTCCATGGAGACCCTAGGAAGATAAGGAGCTTACTGGTTTTGTCAGACGGCAACGTCTGGTGAGAGAGAAGCTGAAAGAGTTAGGTGTCCAGCTCCCGGATGAAAACACAATACCAAGAGGCAAAGGTCCTTGGAGAGTACATCGTAAAGGGCCTACGACAAAAAGAGGAGACCTGAAGAACGCGCTCCACTTCCAGGGAAATCTAGCCAACAAAGCAAGGCTCAGGCCAACAAACAAACGTCTAAAACTAAGAACAGAGCCAAGTCGATATGTCCAAGGTTAAGGACTTCGTCATCCAAACAAGGTAAGGATCAGGTAAGACACCTGATGCCAAAATCAATAGTGACATCTCGCTGAAAATGGTTTTGGTGGACGATGACAAGGTCAAAGGAAAAGTAGATTCGAAGCCAGCCTGAGACATCGAATCCAGAATACTCGAACGTTTTCTGGTCCCATGGTGTACTGAGAAATGAACAGGAATGTGCACTTGTAGCATTTCTGGACATTGAAGGTGTTTTCAACAACGTAACCACTAAGGCTATCCTAGACTCACTGGGACAGTAAGAAGTAGATCAGTAACTAGTGAAGTGGATCTCTACATCTACATTAGTAGTATAGCAGCTATGCCTCTGGTACTTTACAATCAACCTAAGGTAAGAGGGCCTAATAATCATGACACTATTCTTAGTAAGGTCAATGGCTCCAAAACAGAAGAGAGACCTGGAAGGTTGCATTACGAGGTCAGTCCTAGTTCTGAGAACAAACGATATCAGCATCTCCATGATAATATGGCCCAACCTAGATAGAAAGGCCTTCCATTACTAAAGTAGTAATGGAATACTCCCATTACTAAAGTAGTGGGGTATATCACGGGTCATTGACCGGTGAATAAGCATATGAAATATCTGGGGGTATCGGACAATGACTAATGTAGGTTTTGTGAAGACTTTTGTGCAACGGAGGAAATTCCACATCTACTGTGTTAATGCTACACCTTCTAGCCTTCTTTGCTCAACGGCTTGAAAATTGTTTGACTTACATACTACATATGATGATACTACGAAGCGCTCCGTTCATAATCTACCTCCAGTTCTCTCCAGACAGCTATTGTCCTTCAGTTGCTAGCGCCCTTTGATGTTAACTCCTCTTCTAAGCAGTCCATCCTCCGGAGTCTTTGCCGGCCTCTCCTTCGTCTCCTATCAGGAATAGTTAAAGCGATTTTAATTGGTGGAGCCTCTTCATACATGCGATATACATGCCCTAACCGTCGTATCTGTATCTGCATGATGTTATTGTCGGTGTTTAAAGAGCTCCTCAAATACGTGACCTCCTCGAACTCATGAGCTCCAATCTCGGTGCAATACTGTCCTACGCTTGTTTAAAATATATGATTATGTGGTTCCTGTCAATTTGGAATTCACGAGTCTTCTCAAGTATCTGCTCAATATTAAGATCTTGTCAGATGTAGATTTTCCTAGTCTTAAGCCAATAATAAAAATATAATTAAATACACAAAACCAAACACAAAAAATAATTGCTTCAACTAATTTTATTTAACACTCTAAAACTTTAACCCAAAAACCTTCTTTTGGTTCGGGTTGAATAGTTGATGGATCTAAAACTAATGGAACAGTGGACTTCGAGCACCGTTCAAACTTGAACTCTTTTAAGAAGTAGAATAAAATAGTTTTAATCTCGAGTTGGGCAAATCTCATTCCAATGCACATTCGTGGCCCAATGCCAAATGGCATATAAGTGTTGCTGTCAATGCTTTTCTTATTATCGCCGTTGAATCTTTCTGGGTCAAACTTCATGGGTTCCGGGAAGTATTTAGGATCTCTTTGCAAGCCAACAATCGGGATAGAGACAGCGTCGCCAACACTCAGGTTAATTGTCTTCCCTGTGTATGGATCAACAATGATGGTTGGTTTTGTGCAAACACGATCGACTTGAGGTGCTTGAGGCCATATTCTCAGAGTTTCTTGTAAGACCGCATCCAAATATTTCAATTTCGAAAGAGCTTCGTAAGTGAGAGGAGATCCATCCAAGAACTCCACAACTTCATTGATTTCAGACCTTAGTTTTTCTTGCACATCTTGGTCACGCATAATTTCATAGGCTGCGCAACACAAAGTCAATGTGACTGTGTCAAATCCAGCAAAGAAGAAAATGAAACATTGCGCTACGATCTCCTCATCTGTCCACTTTCCACTCTCCTTCACTTCCATCAAAGTATTGATGAGATCTGGTCGAACTATATTTTGGGACTTTCTTTGCTTCATCGCGTCCAAGACCAATCTCATAAAGTAGTCTGTTTGCTCTTTAGGGAAGAGCTTAAGACAGAGGTACTTGGACATGGTTTGAAAGTTGGAGATTAAAAAGAACTTGAGAGTTTCGAAGGTTGTAAAAGAAGTGACGACTTGGCCCATTTTGAAAAACTCGTTGTCTCCTTCGAATGAGTTGATTTTAAGACCAAACGCTGTCGAAGCTATAACGTCATTAGCGTAACGACTGAATAAGTCTTTCAATTCAATTTCAGTTTCTTTCTCGTTTAACTTGGATTTCATGTAATTTACTGCCTGTTCAGAGTTGGTCTTCATGAGCTCAAACATTCCTCTCATTTTACTCCCAGTGTACGATGGGCTCAATGTCGCTCTCATGTCCTTCCACTTTTGGCTTTGCATGTGAAGAAGAGAAATTCCAAATAAACCTCCATTACTAGCATCAAACGATGGTCTTCGGTTAATAAAGTGGTCAAAGTCTTTGATGGCGACTTGTCTGATCAGTTCAGGGCTTCGCAGGAGGAAAACTGGATTCACCATGTCGAAAATACCAACAATACTGAGAAGAGGCAGACGTTATGATAATATTTATTGAGTTTCTTAAGACTTACTTTGAGTTGAATGATTTGTATTGTGTCTCCACATGATCAACGAGATTGGCTTTCTGGAGCAAAGTGTCCTTGTTGCTTCCTAATATTAAAGTGGGCTTGTCATGTTCGATTCCGAACTTTTCAAAGAAAGAGTAGGTTCTCTTCAGCCAGAAGTAGCCAAGAGAACAAAGCGCCACAATAAACAATATCAACTCTGCTATCATGTTAGGTATGTTTGACTCGTTTGCCGACTGGTTGTCTTGTGATTGTCTGTTGAGTCGAAGAGGTGTTTTTATATTCACTTTAACTATCTTATCTCCTAATGTTTTGGTTTTGTTATCTCAGGGCAACCCTCATAATCGTAATCTCTATGACAATTTCATAATTACAATGAAATAATATTTTTCCTATTATCTACCGCTAATGTCTGATGGTTATACTTTGTGATTTTAATTGGATTAGAAGAAAAAAGCGCATGTGGTTTGAGGGATCCACTAATTTTTATCTGAGACTTTTTTAAATATGGTTTTTACGTTACCCTGTATAAAATAGAGACAAAATATACAATACAAATTTTCAGTAAAAAACCCCACCATAGATTTCGAGTAACTAAATAATTTTCAAGATTTTAAAAACAGTTGGATGAATGAGAAATATTGATTAGGTTCAAAAACAAATGATAAAAAAACAAACAAATACAAATATTGTTTGTCTATGATATAACCATTTAAAGTGGTGGATAATCAGTTCTTTTTTTGCTAAATTTTAACACAATATTTTCTCGGAATAGAATTGCATCTCCCACTTTCCTGCGACCTGTTTAATGTATACCTATGGAAATCATTGTTCGAAGACTAACATCAGAACATCCAGCATAAATAATATGCAGATGGCATTGACATCGTCACAAGAAACGTAGAAGATCTGAAGACAAGCTACAACAGCATCAGTAGACATGCTACATCAATGGGCCTCAGAGTGAATATCGAGAAGACCAAATATATGAAATCGAGTAGAATCCAAGCCGATATCACCAACATTAACATTGGATCTTCAGTTAAAACCCAAAACGACATCACTCAAGAGATCAAAAGAAGAATCATGCTTGCTAGTCGAACACTGTTTGTGCTAAGTAGAGTGTTAAGATCGAGATGCATCTGGTGAAGCACTAAACTAAACATCTACAGGACTCTCATTATACCTGTTCTGATATATGGGGCTGAGTCGTGGGCATTATCACAGTCAGACAAAAATCTTCTGAAGAGGAAAGTGCTTCGTATGATCTTTGGTCCTATGTATATTGTAGATAGAGTGCGAAAACTACAACTATTTAAAAATAAAAATAATGTAGCTCTAATAATTCTAACTTTTTGAAATAAAACTTTAGGACTGATACAATTACGTTAACTAAATCAAAAAGCAAGTAACTATAAAGAAATCGAGGCGACTTTAGAAATAGATCTTATAACGAGCCAGGCTATAATGTAGCTAGTTCCTCCCACCTGGTCGAAGTAGTGTGCGAACATTTCATAACGCTAGTCTTGTTCCTTAATCTTCACACATGTTTATCTGTTTAGAAGATAAGCTAACACACAACTGCGTCACCGTCAGCAACTGGAGGACAATAGCTTTGGACCGAGCGAACTGGAGGCAAACAATTGGCAGATTATGAATCGACAGAGCGGTTCGAAAAATCATTATATGTATGTAATTTACTTACTTTACTTTTGATGTTCGTCCGATTCTAACCGGGAAATCCAAAACTATCGACTACAGCTCTCCACATCTCTCAGTCTGTGGCGGTATTTTTACTGTGGTTAATAAAATAAAAACATCAAGTAGTTGTCTGTCTGCTCCTGATATCATAGATTCGCATCCATATATATCAGATCCGGTACGATGAGAGTCTTGTAGATCTTCAATTTTGGACCGTAGGACTCTGTGGATCCCGTACAATGTTCTGTTGGCCAGCATGATTCTATGTTGGATTTTTTGTTTGTTTGACGAAACTTGCAAGGTACGTAACACCCTGGACTGATGTTTTTGTTAGACGCTCGAACATCGACCCTTCTGACACTAATTTCCAGACAGATGTTAAACAAATCCCAAGAAAAAGCATTTCCTTGCCGAAAACCTCTTGTTGTTGTGAAAGGTTCCGATGCTTTTCCTGATATACGAACCCCACTTTTCGTGTCTGCTAGGGTCATCTGAAATAGTTGTTTGAGTCTCTTCGGGATGCTCAATTCGTTCATTGCCGTGGGTAGCTCATTTCTAATGATGCAGCCGTAGGCTTGTTTAGAACCTATATGAACAGGTGGTGTTTGTCAATCTGGAACGCTCTTATCTTTTCGAGAATCTGAGTTAAGGTGAAGATTGTTTCGGTGGTGGACTTTCGCAATAAAAGACATGATTTTATACGCCGCGTTGATTACACTAATACCTCGGTAATTCTTGCACTCCTTTATTGCTCTTTTTGTATATCGGCGTTATTAAACTGAGGTTCCAGAGGTTTAAGATGCTCCACAAAACTCTCTATAGCGCATTTATTGAGTTCCGCCGGAATTCCATTTGATCCAGGGCTCCGGTTCCACCTGCCTATGGCCGCTCTGATCTTGTGGAGTGAAGGAGGTGGAATATCCTCCGTTGCCGATGAGCTCTCTTGTATTTTCGTTGAATGTGAATCGTGTCCAAGGAGCTCCGCGAAATACTCTTGCCATCTATCGAGAACTACCTTCGGTGGGCATTACTTATTTCAATATAACTCATTTATATAAAATCTAAAATTCGTAAAATACATACAATCTATATGCTCGATATTTTGTCAAAATTCAG
>JXPG01059803.1:0-12141 GCA_001015175.1 Megaselia abdita | reverse complement strand
CAAAAGATATGGTCGACTATGACGATGCCAAACAAGGGGATCCTGAGTACTATAATACCCATTACAAGAAAGGCGATAAGAAGGACTGCAAGAACTATCGTGGAATCAGTGGACTTAACTCGGCATACAAGATACCATACCATCGGAGATTACCAATGCGGTTTCCGTCCCGGAAAATCCTCCACTGATCAGATCTTCACGCTACGACAAATATTGGAAAAGGCCAGGGAATTTCAAATCGATTCCCAGGCTTACGACTGCATCAGTGCATTTCGAGTAAACAAAGTGTCGGAAGCTTTTAACACCACACAAGGTTTCTGACAGGGAGAGGCACTTTCTGTGACCTGTTTAATGTATGGCTGGCAACCATTGTTCGAAGAGCTAACATCAGAACATCCAGCAGCATAATAACCAAGTCTGTCCAACTTTTGGAATATGGAGGTGATATTGACATCGTCTTAAGAAACGTAGAAGATCTGAAAACAATGCGCCCTAGAGTGAAATCGTATAGAATCCAAGCAGATATCACCAACATCAACATTAGCACTGACAAGTTTGAGTCTGTAAAGGATTTCACGTATCTTGGGTCTTCAGTTAACACCCAAAACGACATAACTCAAGAGATCAAAATAAGAATCATGCTTGCTAACCGAATACTGTTTGGGCTAAGTAGAGTGTTAAGATCGAGATTTATCCCGAGAAGCACTAAACTAAACATCTACAAGACTCTCATTATACCTGCTCTGATATGTGGGGCTGAGTCGTGTGCATTATCAGAATCAGACAAAAATCTTCTGAAGGTATGATGGTGAGAGGAAAGTGCTTCATATGATCTTTTTTCCTATGTATCCAAACAATGAGTGTCGCGTACGATACAGTCAAGAGCTCTATGAGCTTTATGCAGACTTCAGTATTGTAGATAGATTGGTAAAATAACAACTTCGGTTGCTTTCACATATATGGCGCCTGTCAGATGAAACCCCACCAAAAAACATCTCACAAGCTAGACCCGAAGGTTCCCGACGACATGGTCGACAACGGTTGCGATGGTTAGATTGCCTTGAAGGATTGTGCTTACATCAAAAGGAATCACAAACTGGACCGCTGAGACTACAAACCGAGAGAGATGGAGACAAATTCTGTGTAGATTTTGAATAAACGCCATGGTTCAAAAAATCATCATATGTATGTAATAGAGAAAGTGTAAATTTAATTTCATCCTATTGAAAATGAAAATTCAGAGTTTGACTCAATTCTTCTGAACTATAATAAACGAATTCACACGACAAAGTTTATCTTCTCAAAAAACTATGTCGAATATAAGCATGGTTAACGAGCTGAATTCGATGGGTGAGTAGCTAAAAGAGCACTTGGTCGTCGCACTTATTTTGTGAAGCTTGCCAGAATGCTACGACTCATTTAGACCGGAAGAAGAGCTGACAGTTATGATGATCAAAGAGAAATTGGTTAAAGATTTCAAGAGGAAGTCTAAATTCGGACATCATGCTCTCAACAGAAACAGAAGAATTCATCGAATGTTTCTGAGAGCAAAGCTAATGTTAAATGCTTTGAGTGTGGTGAAATAGGTAACTACAGAAATTAATGCAAGCATCAGAAGAAACAGGCAACTATGATTCAAAACTGTCTGATGGTATCCAGAATGAGAAAATCTTGGTTCATAGACTCAGGAGCTACAAGTGACATGTGTAGCAATAAAGAGATGTTTACAGCATATAGACGCAGCTCATTTCGAAGATGTAAATGGGGCAGATGGACGAAACCTAAGGTGTTGGGAATGAATCAATATGAGCTCCATCAATTCGGTTTCCAGGATGTTTCATTTGTTATGGATCTCGACAGTAGCCTTTTGTCAGTAGACAAGATGAACAAGGCTAGCTATGATGTTCCGTTCAGTAGGAATGTAGAGAAATGCAGTTCCAACCATTCTAAGTGAAAATGAAATTGAAGTGAAAATGGCAAAACTAAAATTTTGGAAGGTTTAAGTCAATAATAGAGCTGGTGAATTCGGATTTGATGGAACCGATAGAGGAAGCGATTGAAACATCGATGAACGGGTTAAGAAAACGAATAATGCTCTCTTCATCCACACTTCAATTCGAAACTTCTTTTGAGACGTGTTTTCCGTCAAGGGAGGAGTGGGAACGGAATTGGGGAAGCACGATATAGAGGTATTCACTGACGATTCTAAGATGAAAAATGATAAAGGAGGAGTTTTTTGTTTGGTAGTTTTTTTTAATGTTCTCTTAAGCAACATGGACTTCTTCTTTCTTGGCTGCTTAAAAGTTCCAGGTTCGAAACCAACCTCTTCATTAGTTTGTTTCCATTTTCCATAAGAATTACTATTTGGAAGTTATGATGTAAGGTAGATAAAAATATGAATGCTATCCATGGCATTCGAACCAAGAAGAAAAAATGGAATTGAGACAAACAATTACAAATAAAATTAGAAACAGATAAAACTAACCTCTTTTGAATAGAACTTTGAATCGAAGGTTAAAAGGGATATAGAATTGACACAGCGATACAAGACAAAAACAAAAACCTACAAATTTGTGGCTATGGTAGGTATAAAATAGGTAAGTTAACATTTATTAAAAAATCTCTGTTTTCTTTGAGTGTTGAAAACCTTTTAGAATTCTTGAGCGTTTAGGGTCTCAATTAATGGTTTAAATCATTCAATAATAATAATTAGAAAAGCAAAATAAAAATAGTATAAAGCTTAATCAATAAATAGCAGTGGCACTGGCAAAGCCCATTAACTAAAATCTAGATCACCAACACAATACTAGTAAAAGAAAAGCCATTAGTGAGTTTGAACAAAAGAAAAGCAATCAAACAAATTCAACCGCCAACTCTTTGAAAGTCATTATTAGCAGATTTACTAGAACAGAAGAGAAGAAAACAAACCATGAGCAGCGACATCATTGGTGATACTGCTTCTTGAAACATGAGATGAGGAATGTGCTGTGTTTACTTGGCTGGAATAATCAGATTGTGAGCTCTGTCCATAATGACCCTACAAAAAAGCAATAAAACATTCGTGTATGAAGAGAGTATTTTATTTTCAAGTCCTTAGCAACACCATATACATACCTTCACTGTGTGCTCTTGTGTTTGTCCTGCTGATGCATGGTCAATAGCAGGCACTGAAATCGAATATGCTGCTGGGCCTCCAGCATTTACACAGGCAATCACTGCAGCAATTAAAAGTATGATCTGAAATGAATAATTTCGAGTGTCATTGTAAATTAAAGCGGCTTTAACAAATATTGATACTTTTTTTTTTATTTCCATAAATTTATTTATTTATTCAACAGATCGACCTTCTAGGGAAACTTTAACCAAAATGTGAGATATCTTTTGATGTTTCGACCTTTTGATGAAAAACTCAAATTATGGTTTTCTGACAATGTCTTTGAAGTTCTTGTATTCTAAAAAATAACAGAATTTATAGCCTCAAGGAAGAAGGATGAAAGTATCATTGCACAAGAAAAAAGGGATGAACTATTTGTTTGTTGGATGTTCATTTTTATTTACATTTGCCATTATTGGTCGTCGATTTACTAAATGGCAGTGGCGTCGACTCGGTTTATTTGTTTTCTTTTTCTTCCAATATTTGTTTACGATTTAAAGAGGACATTGGTTTAGTGTGAGTTTTTGTACAAACTATAAATTTTAAAATGCTTTTAACATTAAATACAAAAAAAGGCAATTTCTTAAATGGAAGAAAAAATGCTACAAAATATTAACACAAAAAAAAAAGAAGTAACCATTTTGTAAAAGTATAGTTTTAAAATATATGTTTTCCTACTTAATATACGGAAAGAGAAAAATATGAATTGCTACTAAAGACTTAGATAAGAAATTGACTAACTAACAAAGTTGTAAATTTTACTAAAAAAAATAAAAATTTTACTTACAATTTTAGTAGAATCCTATAATTTTAATATATTTCTTTTATAACATTTTAAATAATTTGTTAGTAGTGATTACTATATGTTCATCTGTGAATTCTCAAGAAAAAAGTATGGGTCTTTGTAAACACTTGTAGGAAAAACTTCAACTTTTTTTTCTTTGTGTTTGATGTACTAAATTATAGATTTATTCGTGCAGTTTTAGGTTTTTTAAAGGATTTTTTGTTATGTTGGAGTTTACCTACTTTTGAATGAATTTGAGTGAGTCATTTTAGATTTCTGACATCGGCGTTAAATTAGCTGACTGAGACCGAAAGATCTACCCGCTTAATTTGACGACAATTTGTGTAAACTTCGTAAGTATAAGAGAACCCAATTCAACAAAGCATATACAGGTCTGGTGAATGGGATGACTACAAATCTCTCAAGCTATGAGAATGTAAGTGATAGCAGTAACATTATAAAAGATTTTCCTCTTGTTGCAGCCCTGATCACGGAAGAAATGGTACTATGTGCAATAGGAACCTCTGAACTATAAAAATCTCTATACTGGTCTATCTATACTGGTATAGATGAAATTTTGCCAGCGGTTACTTCGTGGATTAACACAGCACAATTCGAGAGAGAAAGATATTAAGGTGTTTATTCGTAACGCCGGAAATGTGGATAGCTCCAAACCCATGGGCTATAGACCTAAAAGCCTTTCGTCATTTCTTCTTTAAATATTAGAGAACAATGATGATGTCCTCAGATCTCTGTGCTACGACCATCATTGATAGACTTATACGCTCATTGAATTTACTTGAAATCTGGACCATAAAATGAGGGTTATATGTGAACAAGACCGAACTGATGATATTTACCCGAAAACTAAGAATTACTTTCTTTCGAAACTGAAAAGTAAGCGTCTTACAGTAGGTAATAACGCTGAGTATCTTGGAATTTTCCTAGAATCAACGCTATCTTAGGCAAGAACCATAAGAGTAGGGGTAAGTAAGAGCCAAATGACAGACTATACGTATATGCTATAGGTAGGTTATCTCCAAATCTCACTTACTGGATCTTCTAAACTATTGTTAGACCTATATTTATGTATGGTTTATAGCTTTAAGATCCAAAGAAAACTGCAGGAAACTCGACAATTGATGAACACATGTGAGGTGTGTTTTTCTGGGCATTGGGCTTTGAAAGTACCTGTTCTACTTTCATTTTTCTATCTTCAGATCAAATGGACCTTATAAGGAGCATGTATAGAGACTGCGTCACAACCAACTCCATTAAGACCGAAGATATATGGGAACCAGTAATTCTAAAACAGACCTTGAAAGTACAATAATAGTTACAACAGAGAAACTGTAAGGGAAATTGTATTCGCTTCCATTGTCTCATCGCTGAAGACATTCGTCACTTAAGGGCTCTATGTTATAGTTCCTTTGCAACAACCTTTAACATAATTTCAACGCCTGGAAAGGACAATTTCTGTAAAGGAATCCAAATTGCTTGATTTGCAGCTTATTTAAAATTTGTGCGGGACTGAAAATGTCTTTATCAAAACAAAAAATCAGGTTCATCAAGAATAACGCACTTAACGCCATAATATTGCTTTTTCATCAACGTACTCATCGCTGCGTACAAAATAATGTCTTTTATTCTGTGTAAGCATAAACCCTATCTCAATGACATCATAGGATTACCAGTGCGGTCTTAGTCTTACAACTCTTGAATTTGCAAAGTATACATGTGTTATTCGCAATACATAGCAAGATTTCCTTTTCCTATCTTCATCCATTACCATCAATTAATTCCGCATTATATTATTTGAATAAAAAAACCGCTTAAACATTAAATTGAAAGAAATGATGGAGCAAGTTCAAAAACAAAGCGACATTTTCCGTCCTTGATATTTGCATTGGATATCATAACTATAAATTTTCTTGTTCGTTTCTTCATATCTGGTTTAATTTGACCGAGATACACTAGCTAATCTGATATTAGCAGCATTTACGGAAAGCGGTTTACATTTTGATTTTTAAGTATATTTTAAGTGTATTTAAATCGTTCTTACTTTTTATGATTTCGCGATATATGTTTTACGACAATGTTTCTACAGCTATTACGCAAAATAATTGCGTAAAAATTATTTATAAATAATATTAATCAAATAATTATTATAGGCTTAAAGTAATTTTGTTCAGCCCCAAACAATATTGATTGCACAAAATACTCAAATCTAATCTGCAATTAAATTAAGGCGATAACTGTTTATGCATTTGAAAACTGGCTTATGTAGGGTACTTTCCTAGAGGCATTTTATTTTTCGTTGCGTATTAATAATAGTAATAACAAATATATTTTCAAAGCTATTTATTAAAAGCTTTGAAGGGGATTTGAAGTACCTTGTAACTACACATATAAACAATAGAAATTTTGAATACTACTTTTGCAAATCTTAGCAATACCATTGATAATATTTATTTGTTAGATCACAATGTCCACGTTCGAACGCCATCTCTAGCGATTTTGTTTCTTGTTGGGATATGATGTTAAATATAGTCAACGAAGTTTCATAGCTTGACGATGTTTCATATTCCATAATCTTTTTGAAGTACAAATCTATGCTTTCTGCATGACATGTGTTAATATAGAGAGCAAATAATATGTGCCATTGGCACTGTTAGCTTAGAACCCTAATGTAGTGAGTGTAAAACAGATATGTTAAACGATATACACTTCACTGTCAACTGTTGTTTTTTTAGTGCTGCGAATCCGAAATTCTTACTTGAATTTTATTTACTCAAATCACTAAATAAACCATTGACAAAAATGAATTTTCCATATTAATCCAGCAAAACTATTAACCCTAGATTGGTTCAGTGATATGATGTCGGACCACCAGTCAAGAGGTTTGATGCCCAGCTCTCACTTTTTATTGTGAACATTTTCTTCTAATTGAATTTATAGCATGGATGGGTCTTAAAAAAGTCTTCTGGTTGGTAAAATTATAAAAGACTTCAGAATTAATAATTCGCATTTTAAAATGTAATGTTTTGTTTTTAAATTAGCGAATGGTAACATTTTTTTTTAAATGGGCTTAATAATAAGAAGTCTTCTGATTAGAAAGTTTAAGAACATTATAGAATTCAAACATTATTATTATATTTTGATATTTTTTAGAAATTTCATATAATTTATTACATACTATGAAAAATAGTCAATATTTTTTCCTCAGAACGAACAATTTTGAGATTCAAATTGACATTTTTCATCAACTTTTATCCAAATTTTAGAAAAAGTATCTATTGTTTGGTTTTATTGAACCAGAGGGAGTATCTAAAAGCTTTTACAAACAAAAAATTTTGTGTGTTTTTTTTTTAAACACACTTGAAATCCTACTTGACAGTTTTTTACTGGTCAGATAGTCTGAGAAGTGAGGGGTCGTTTTTGGATGGTTTGAGATGATTTTATGTAGAAACATTCTTAAGAGCTATCGAGTTAAGAAAACCAAACATCAGATACTTTTCATGAATATTTTCGAAAAGTTTATGAAAAATAGTCAATTGCTTTTCGTCAGAACGAAACATTTTGATTGAGTTCAAATTGATATTTTTCTTAGAATTTTCTTCAATTTTTCGAAAAAGTATCGAATGTTTTATTTTATTGAATCAGAAGAAGTATCTGAAAACGTTTAGATTAAACAAATATTTTTTTAGAGGAAAATGACAATATATGGCAGTTTTTTAATGGTTTGGGGAAATTGGATAAATTTAATTTTATTAAATTTTAAATAAAATTTGTTTTATTAAAAAAAAATTCCATTAATTGATGGTGAAAATATAAAACCCACCCAGCAATTCTTTAGTAGTAGTAGTTTTTAGTTTACTTTGTAAAAGTCTTTTATACATATTTCGACATTCTTGATTTCATAATACAAAACAACTAAGCAATGGTATCGGCAATAGTCGTAAGACTGTCTGCCTAAATTATTAAAAAATATAAAATAACAATTCTTTCTCACACATTTTTTTACAGACTTTTTTTACGTGTAAATATATTTTTTTGCCCACCCTAAGAAATTTTTGAGAAATTTTTAAAGGCTATATTTTTTGAATTAAAGCACAGACATACATATATATACAAGCTTTTGGAATCTGAAGCCAAAGCAACCGGTTAATAACATTTTCATTGAGAAAGCATTTCAGTGAAAATATCAGCCTCTAAAAGCGTTCCTATATATTATTTGGCTATGATCAAAGTAGTAAAATTTAGAAATTTGTAAAGCTTAATTTTTGGCATGTGGTTTTTTTTTTTAATTATTCTCGTTGACCAAAATTTTAAATTTTTATATTTATTATAAAATGTTGAACTATTTTTTTTTTTTTAATGATGTTTAAAAAAAATTGTAAAATTTAAAGAAACTTTACAGCTAATAATTTCTTATTAAAAATATTTACCTTTAAAAACATTTTTATTTTACATTCAAACATTTCTTTTTGATTTTTTTTTTTTTTTTTGAAAATCGGACAAATACACTGGGAAATTGGCAAAAAACGTGTTTATTTGAATTGTCATTTTCACGGAAGCAATAAAGATTTATATCTGAGTTGTGATGCTTTTGTTCAGTACATTAAGGAAATGTTTCTTTTGAAATTTAAGTTAATATGTGTATCATTTTAAGGTGGAAGAAGTCTGAAAATCATTTAACAAGTTTTCTAAAAAAATCACACTGAAAGAAATGTTGGATTGATTTTTGTTATTACTATCTAAATTAATTTTCAATTATTTCGGATCTGAGAAAAAAATATTGTTGAAATTTGTAATATTGATTCTTTCATATTGCGTATAACAAAAATAGTTTCATCAAAAAAGAAATTTAAAAAATATACATTGATAGAAAATTTGAGTTGATTTTTGATGTCGATGAATACAACGTGGGTTTTATTCTAATTTTTGTCAAAAAATTAAGAATACATATAAACAATATTTTTTAAAACTGAAATTATTGTTAATAACAATTATAACCATCAAGTGGCGTATATAGAATCATAATAAATAATTAAAAGCTAGAACATAATTAAAATTTTAAAAGTTTGAATTTTGAAAAATATTTGTTTGTTTAAGTAAATACATAACACTAAAAAAATAATTTAAAAAAAATATTTTACAAAAAAAAAAATAGTATGGAAATCTTAATTTTAAAATAAATCTTTAATTACAAAAATGTGAGAATTAAATAATTTGTTTAGTTAATTTTTTTTTTGTTCAAAATAATTAGAAAATTTTGATTGCAAGATTTAGAAAAGTCGGTAAATTCAAGATTAAGCGTGTCCGATTTTGTATATAAAACAACGATTTTAAACATTCAATAACGGGTATTTTTGAATTTTTCGGGTATCGTTGTTGCAAAAGGAAGAGTTTTAATTATACTTTAAAAATCAATTACAACAAACATTTGATTTTTTTTGTTTGAATTTTCAAATGGTAAGTGTGAAGAAAAAAAATTGAAACAGAAATAATTTTCTCAAATTCCTTCCTTCTCAATGGTTTTCCCTCTTCAAATTTTCTACCTAGTAAAATGAAGAAATTTCTAAAAAACTTCCTAATAGAAACTAGAGCTTTTAAATGTTCTCTTAAAAAAGAACATTTTAAAATTTGTATATATCAAAGAAAAGAGTTTTGTAAAATATATTTTTTTCTAAAATAGAATTTTTTGCAATGGTTTTTGAATTTTTAAAATTAAACATTTCCTTAAAATGCTTTATTAAAATTGTTTTTTTTTTTAAATAATAATTAACTTCTAAAACAAAAATTGCATTTTTATGGCTTAATTGTAAATTAATAATGGTTTTTTTTTAAAGTAAGAACAAAAAAACTAAGAAAGCTTTATAGCAATAATTTTAAATTTTAAAATATGTAATTTTTTTAAAACCATTTTTAGGGGATACATTTGTAAGAAAATATGCGTATGGTATTTTGTGTGAAAATTAAAAAGAAAATTCTTTTTAATTTTTTGTTTTTCTTTTCAAATTTCTGTGTTGTTCCTAAAAATGTAATTTTAGCTTATGGATTTTAAGTCCATAAAATTAAATTTAAGTCAATATAAAATTTTCTTTAGATCATTGTTAGAAAAGGGTTTTTTTAAAATGTTTTTTCTTAGATAAAATTCTAAGAAATTGTTTAATAAAACAGGTAATGTTTTATGTTGTTATTTTAGAATTTTTTCAAAATTCAATTTTTTGACTAATATAAAATGTTTTTCAAATTGTGTGAAATATCTTAGCATTTGTAAACTTGAATCTAATTTTTAAAATAAATACAACACAAAATGCGTTGTTAACATTTGTAAACTTGAATCTAATTTTTAAAATGTCAATAAATACAACACAAAATGTGTAAATGTTTGTAAAAACTTTAATAAACAAAAATGAGTTAAACAAAATTCATGAAATTGTATATCCCTTTAAATTTAGCAGAAAATATCTACTGCATCCATTCTATCCAATCTACAAACGTCCTTTCGCCGGAAGAGCACATACAACACCAAGAGTACAACACATATAACCTTCATAGTAAACTTTTGCAAAACTGTTGGAAGCACAGAAAAGGCAAAACCACATTTTGATCACTGTCCACAGCACAAATCATTTCAAAAGAACACCCGCACTAAACGTAGCACATCCGATGAACTAAAACACCATAATTATCTTTCGAACGTGAGATACAACAAAAACATGCTACAATTACCTTAGACATTGCGATTTATAATAAAATATAATAGAGTATAAATTAAATATACTAATAATAGTAAAAACCGATTGAACAGTTGGAACGAACGACCACAAACTGATTCGAATTGGAGTTCTTACGTTTTATTTATAGTTGGAAACTACGTCAAAATTTCTTGAAAATCCACTAAAATACAGAAAAGAATTAAAATTCATAACAATCCAATGGCTGAGTCTGAGTCAGTCTCTTAGATACAGGGTTGTGTATATAGTTTATTGTATATGAAGTATGAAATGGATGCCGATGTTGATGCTGTTGTTGGTGTGGCAGAAACACCTAACTAGCTATGCCTATATGTTACGAACAGACAGACAGCATCAAACCAAAAATATATCAAGTTTCTGGCTAAGTGGCTGTATCTTTACTTAGTTAGGCTGGTTGTGCTGAGCTGCATTGGATCAGTTCAGATCGACTAACATTTTGGAGTGCAGTCTACGTAGTGGATTATTTTGTACTGAACGATCAGAGTGGGTGTGTGGGTTGTTGAATCTAATTGTATGGGCTGTCTCTTAATGTTCTTATGTCTTATGCGTGTTCTTTTGAATTCTATTAAATCGATGAGCTACAAACGTCAGTTTAGTTTGGATCTCAATTATTCATAATTATTGAGTAGAGTAGTTTTGTATGATTTCATTGCTTGTAATTGCATCTGTGTGAATTTGAATGCAAATTGTGCAATTTAATAGAGAGCATTAATGTGGTTGCTATTTATTAGATTTATAGATGATTATATTCTAAACTTTCGAAATTCAATTAAGGCATAGTGATTGCTTCTTTGCACAGAATTATTGTTGAAAGCATTGCATTCTATTCTCCTTTGTAAGAAAGAAAAGAGGATTTTGGTTTGTTTGGTTTTCACAAGTGAAAATGTTTCAAATAAATCTGTCTTTATGTCTGTCCTTTTTAAGAAATTGTATAATTATATTTTATATTTTTTTCCTTGACATTTTTTTCCTNGATTTTGGTTTGTTTGGTTTTCACAAGTGAAAGTCCTTTTTAAGAAATTGTATAATTATATGTTATATATATTTTTTTCCTTGACATAGTAAAATTTGTAATATGAATAATATTTAAAACTAAAATTAAAATTCGATGATTAATACATTATGTCTCAAGCAGGGTGGAAGCCTAACGTAAACCTACCTGATAATGCATTAAGCTTTAGATTTTTCGTTTACAAATATTCATTTAGGGTAAGGGAACTTCTACATTCTGGAATAACATATTTCATTTAGAAATAAAATTTTGGGATTCAAGATTTGATTTTAAATTTATATTTGTTTAATACTTTATTATTTGTTNTTTTTTTTAATCAATATTTATTGTTTATATTCTTGAAATTTTAAAAATTCATATTTTGAAATCCAAAAAAAATCTTTCTAGTTTTTTAAATATTTATTTTTATTAAAAACTTTTATTGAAT
>JXPG01059784.1:0-10733 GCA_001015175.1 Megaselia abdita | reverse complement strand
TTTTTTTTTTTTTTTTTTTTTTGTAAAAATGTATAACTGGTTATCACTGACTTTAGGAGAATTTGAAGAACTACCTGACTATTCCATTGTTACTGACTTTCTCTTTCTCTATGAACCTTTAATAAAAATAGTAGCTCCCACAACGATTTTTTGTTTACCAAACCACTAAATGTTTATGATGTCCACAACATTTGTACCTCATCATTAACTCTATTCAGAGGAAGAGAAAAACTCAAGGACTGATGTAGAAAACAAATAGAAAATAAACATTACTTAATATCGCTGCTACAACCAAAGTCACATTTGCTAGTTGTTAGTAGTATTTTTATAAAATAAATGCGAATTAGGCCCAGGTACAATTCTAAAACATTTGTGCTTTTCAATGGGACAATAAATCAGGATTTTCCACATGTTTAATCAGACGGTGAGTCCGTTACTAAAAATTTACTCGCTTAACATTTGCAAAATGGTCAATAATAGTAATTTGAGAAAATTTAAAATTAAGGAAAGTAGTCTAGGTACATACCCGATGCTATCTTGATCATATTCCACAGTTGTGATAATGACTATATACAGTAATGTTGTTGCGATATCAACCTATCTCTTCCCAAGTTGCATTAGCGTTTTTAATGCTTTTAGAATACCTTTTAAGCAGAATTTCAAAAAAGAAATGGAATACCTCTTCAAGTATGTTTGTAGAATGCTTGAAGAGGTATTTTGCACCGCTAAAAGTAAAATAAACTTTGAATACCCTTTTACTTATTGGGCTCATAGCTCCTTCCCTTCTTCACATTTTCAAAATTTATCAATTTTGTCACTTCTCCAAAGTAGTATCAAACAACAAATTTTGATAATTCTATCTCTTCCTAAGCAGATATCTTATCACAACATTTATAATATTATGCTTAATAAGCTTCTCAAGCTAATAAACATCTAAAAGACAACGCGGAATATATCAACTTTGGTTTCCTACTCTGAATCCGGTTTGATGACTAAACGGAATCTAAACATTACATAAATAAAAATTAACAAAAAGTTTAACAAATGTTTATTCTATACAAATGACTTGAAATTCTAACTATTTAGTAAATGTTTTACTTAAGTTCATACGCTTTTGAAAAGTTAAGATGTATAAATTAGAAATATTCTCATCAATGACTCATCAATGTCTATGATTCATTGAATCAACATATTTAAATTCAAATCATTTAAGAAGCTATATGTTCATAAGAGTTCGGATATTGTGTATTGCATTAAACAATACAGTTGAAATCACAAAATGCTCTGATATTACAATTCTGTTTATAAATATCAATTGTTTGAATATAAACATGTTATGTGCCCTCCTATGTATTTTTGTATGTACTAAGTAAAAGCTTCGGCCAATCGGCCATACTCATAGATGATGTACCCTGCTATTAAGTGTAAACAATATAAAACGTTTTTTTTAAGAATAACAGGACCGCAGCCGCCGAGTAAAAATGAACAATATCTTTTTTCTACCGGTTGTATAATATTTTGAAGGCAAACAATGTATTTCACATCATCGGGCATGATTCATTGGAAGAAAGTTATTTTCAACAATTGTAATCTTTCACATTTACGCCAACTACACACCAACAAGTAAACATGTCATTGAGATTTACTATTTATGTAATCACCTAATGATAATCGATTGTTTAGTGGATTGAAGTGATTTTTGTTTGACTTTTTGATGTCTTGCAACGATTGACAGGAGCCGCATGTGTGTGATATTATTAAGAAGTCGAAGAATAATCGGTGAATACTGACAGAAAAGAGAATTTAGTTGAGGATTTAGCTATATCATCAATTTAATAAAAAAAAATAGAGTGCGCAAATGAATTCTGCATATTCGTGTGTAATTTCATTTGGTTTCTTATCGAACTTGCTCATATTTACTTGTTGTAGTGTAATGAAACTATCTGTTCAATTCTAACTATGAACTGTTTATTAAAAAAACATAAAACAACTCCAACTCTAGCAACTAATCCAACTAATATTTGAAATCTTATTATTTTAACTAACTCTGCTAAAATTTTTAAATTGCTCTTAAATAATGAAACCTAAATCCTCATTAATTACATAATTAAATATGCTCTTTACATCGAGCTAAGCTCCCTGGTAAATGTAGAAAACCCTTGTTGCTTCATTGAAATCCCATTCACATTTTATAACAGCATTTATTTATTAAATTTTTGTATAAAGCTAATATTTTGTTCTCATAATAAGAATAGAAAAGCTTATAAAGCAACCCAAAAAATGAAGACTAACCTATGGTTGTCATACTCCAAAATTCTATTTAAGATATCCATAACATCAGACTACAATTTACCCACCTCTATTTACAATTAACACACCCATGGCCAAGGAAACTTGTTTCTCATATTGTGTACAAAATTCAAATTTAGAAAGATTCTTGGAATTGACTTCGATTTTGGAAATTTGGATGATTTTATTGTTTTTTGTACCAATCAATTTTACTACAAAAAAATACTACTAAATAAATTAAACATGACTAACATTTATTTAACATTAACATTTAAAATCCAAAAAATTCTGATTTAATAAAACCAAATATTTTATCTGAAATAACTACTTCAGTCTGAATCATAAAGCCGTCATTTCATATAAAAATAAAAATTAAACATTTACATTTTTGTAGTAAAAACAACGGAATTGTTTGTAGGGTGGTTTATAATCAGAAATGCTTAAATTTGGTAGGGTAAAAGCACAGCACATAGCGAAACTACGCCTCTTCTTCCAGCTCAACTCCGAAAAGGTTGAGGTACTATTCATTTTAAAGATAATGATGATAACAACGACGTGCCTAGACCAATGACTATCGAATCCAACCGCACACAAAAGTATTTAAGAAAGTATTACAGAACAAAAATGTGTATTATATTATGTTAACCTAGAAGATTATTCAACATGCCTATGCATATGACATATAATACCTTTGTTCTTAAAATTTAGAAAATTTTAAAACAAATATAATTTTAATTATTCTTTCAGATACTAAATATTTGTTTTTTTAGAAACCGGAAGCTTAAATACATTGATAAAAAAAACCAACAAGTTGTTAGTATTCCGTAATAGCTCCTTTCAGATCCAAATATGAAATCTTTATGAAGTAATTAATACTTTGATATAGCAAAATCCAGTTATCATCCGACGGTTTCATTAACTGGAGAGGTAAGAAATTTGTTGATAATTGCATTAAAACAGTTACATAAAATAAAAACCATGAAGCTAATAGCAAAGAATAGCACAGCCACGACATTGCCCGAAAGAAAATTGTTGACCGGTCTAACATCACAACATCATGCCTTCTTCACATTATTTTAGATAGTCTTCAATAAGTCGTGTTCGTTTTCTATTAAAACCAGTTTTCATGTTAAAAATATAACTACAATGTTTTCATATCATTTTCTAGTACTCAATGTTCACATTTTGTATCAATCAAATCAATATGATCTCATTATTATTATTTTTAATTTTGTTTCCTCGAAGTGGGCATGTTCGTGAAATTGTAACAGTTCTTATCTTTTTCCTAGATAAATTCTTTAAACCGGAAGAACAATTAGTTTTTAATAAGAAAAAATATTCTTTTCGATGAAAGTATTTTAAATAAAAAAAAAGAATTTAAATGTGTTTTTATTTATATATTGAATTGAATACTAATGATTACGAATATAGGGTAATTTTTAATCCAAATTAGAATTAACTTATTAAAAACAGAATGGATTCGAACTCTTTTTGAAAAATAGCAACAAACCAACCCTCACACCTTTTATAACAAATTAATTAGGTTCTGACGATTTTAATTAAAGATTTATGGACAAAGAGCGAGAGTATTTGAGTAAGTGAAATACACTTAATAAAGGAAACTTAAGACATAGGCTATTTTATGATAATTAAATAATTTTCCACCCCACTCTTATTGATTTAAAGAGAAAATGCAAACACTTCAGATTTTGTTTTGTGAATTTGTACAAATATTTCGTGTTTCTTCAATGTTTTTAACGAATTGAGTTTTGTATGTTCGGTAATGACCGCATAGAGTCAAGTTACACTCATCCAAAAATGGTGTCATGTTGACTATGCGCATAAATATGAGAGAGAAATTCATGTGCGCATACTCTACCAAATTTAACGTTAGAAACGTGGTTTTAGGGTTGAGGACAGAAACGTAAAAGTATAAACATTGAACAAGTATTTGAAAAATGTACTCTATAGTCTTGTTCTATAATCATAATTTCAGAAATAAATTTCTTTAATATTCTTCAATTAATTTTGTCTGAAATATGATTACTCAGTATTTGATTTAAGCTCTTTTGCTCGAATTCATTCAAGAAACTGGCAAAATACGTGTGCAAAAAAAATTCCGATTTCAAATCGCAAACGTATATAAATATAATGTTCTTAGACTGATATTTTTACGTAATATTTCAAATTCTTTAAGAAATATAGATCGACAGTAGGGGGAAACGTGGGCAAATATTTTTCTTTTATTCTGTTCACTCTGAACTTGTTTACTTCTGATCTTTTATATGAATATACAAACTTGTTTTCTTATAATGCATTTCTTGTTTTGTAGAAAGATGCGTTAGTTTAATATACTTTCTTACTGTTAAGGGATTTACATATCGACAATATAGGTTGATGTCGATGATGTTGCTTGAAATTTACAGTTACTGGTTGAATTATAATCTATTAAATACATTGTTTTGTTAAATGTGACATGGAACACAAGTTATGTTTTTTATAACGGGTATACATAGAAATAGGGACATCTGTGTTTATCTAATTGTTGCTTATGAAAACTATGGTATTTGTATTTTTGAATGAATTGAGATTTAACATATATTTTTGCTGTCCTATCTTAATTAATTGTTTCTAATTATGTGTTGTATATGGTACAACTTATTAAATTGAATAACAAACAACTAAATCTAAGACAAGTCGCGATAAAACTTGAAAAAACCACATTTAAATCCAATTAAAAATATTTGTATTTATTAACAATTCAAGAATGTTATTAGTTTTAAACTATAATCGATACATAAGCTATCGACAATAATGAAATCAATGGGTGGGTATTTCTTCCAATGCCACAAGTTTTGTAGACTTACATAGCTTTGCAGACTGCAGACAAAAAACTACTAATAGTTTGTACAAAAGCTTTTGATAAAATGGTCCAAAATACAAAAGCTTTTTATAAAATAGTCCAAAAGATAAGTACAGAAACATCTGTTTCGATAAATTATTTATAGATCATCAATACATAAGAAATTGAAAATTTATTATGAAATCATGGAAGACAAATAGGCAAGTGACTAAAGCAAAGCAAAATCCATTTTATTCCTCACTTCCTTAGGGAACCAAAATATATGTTCGTCAATCATAAAAAAAAATCTATTTTTAAGAAGAACAATTGCTGATCATAAATTCTGTTGAAAGAGATAAGAGCTTTTACATATTCGATGCGAAATTATAAGATCAGCTATGTGCTTGACCTTCACGAATCATACATTTTAAAATATTAATATAAAAATATGAAGATGATATTTTTAAAATACCTTTTTTTCAATTCAAAAGTTTTAGATATTTTGAAGAGAAAATAACGAATCCAATAGATAAAAGTGTATGTGTGCGAGGCGAGATTCCGAGGAACATATTTATGTATAACGTCGGTTATTTTAAGAAAGAAAAAAAAAATGAAAAAATAACGAAAATTAGTTCACTTTGCCTCATCACAAGATAAAAATATTTAAGTTTTCTCCTTGACTATCTCTAGATTTTTTAGAATGTAGTGGGTGTTAAATTTTCATCTTGAAAATTATAATTTGAAGAACAAAAAACAGGAATAAATGAGAGCTTACCTTTTTCTGTTGCTTCTCCCATGCTGGGTCTAGTAATCCTTCCCGTTCCCATTCCTCTTCTTGTTCCATGTAATCCACTCCATACTCTCCAGGATAACCATTATCCATCATCATTAGAAATTCGTTTATGTTTCTTTTTTGTTTTAACTTAATCTATATATTTTCCGTTATATCCTTTAAATTCGTTTAAAAATACTTTTTATTAGAATTTCGTTCGTTTTGAACTAAAAAAAAATAATAAGAATATTGTATAAAAATTGAACGGACGAAAACAATTTGCAAAACGGGGACCACTAAATTTGAATGATTTATTTTTCTCCTCTTGTTTCGAAAATTTATTTTTAAATCTATATTTTTTAACACTAATTATTTTGTGTTGAAATCAGCACTATTATTTCTCATTTAATTAAAAAGACGAAACAATTTCAACCCCGTTAAGCAAACTGTAATGAAGAATTTATTGAATAATTAAAATAAAATAAATACATTAAAATTGCTCCGTACGTTTCGTAACCGTTTAAAAGACCCGCTCGTGTTGTTGGCCAACTCCACACTGAAAGAGTATGTTTCTCTTTCGTGAACTGCACCGTATACAAGACGACAGAAAACTTTTCTTTCTGTCTTTCTCTACATTTCTTTTTCTTACTCATTTTTTCACCGCATATTATAAAAACGATTTGAACAAGAATGAAGATCTTAAAAGATCTTTATTTTGGAGCTTCGTCTGGAATTTTGAAGTTTTTTTTGAAGGATATTCATTAAAGGATAGTTGGTGGAATTTCGTGCTTGAGCGCGATTTTCGCTTTCGAGTATGAGATTTTTGTATACCCTATTACTATTGCATTTCACCAAAAAGGTCATTTTAAATCAAGTTTCTTAATTGTTTTAAGAATAAGCTCAGTTGATTTTGTTATCAATGCAATATGTTTAGTATTTAATGACTATTGTTATATCAATCATCAATTATTGTTATAGAAAGTACCTAAGGTTTAAAAGTATCTTGAAAGTATTGATGATTCCTTTGCATCTTGAAATTTTTAATAAATGTTCACTAAATGCGATCAAGAGCTTTCGGTTCTACAGGGGAATATTGTTAGGACTTTACTTTTCCTTAAATTTATTAGACTGTAGATTAAGAGTTTGTAACTAAAATCTTTGTATTTTTAAAATAAAATACAGAGCATTAAATTCGTGTCACAAAACAAATATTAAATACGTAATTTCAACATCAATATTAAAGCATTAATCTTTTCAGAAAATTTAAATGTTTCACTATTTTTGAAATATTTCTCAAAATTTATATTAGAACGTTTTTATAAGAAATTTTTACCACAGCTGAGAAGTCGATGACAATACAAGATGCTGGATTTTTTTATCAACAGGGTCGCGCCTAAAATTTTCAGGGCATGTAAGAGTCTGACTTTATATAAACTACCTAAAACCGCTGAAATCTCATAGATCAAAACTATTTCTAATCAAACACCTTTCAAACAAACCAAATCAAAGCCTCTATGAAATAATCAACCAATATATGATGTGATCATAAGACTATGTTTCCCTTTTACCGTCAAGAGAGAGCTTGTTATTATATATATTGATTTTTTTCACACATTCCCTAAAACATGTAATACGACCATCTCCTTTTTTAAATTAGAGAAATTATCTTAATAAACTATTTTTTATCACTTTCTCATAAAAGATCTATTTATACTTCGAACAAGGGTGGAATGACCACTCACACCTCTCCCTTCTTATTTATGAAGTTATATTATTTAATAAAACTTCCAATTTGGTATTATTTTTGTAAAATAATTGTTATTTTTAATCAGTTAAAATGCGATTACTATTAACTACACTATTCATTTTGAATCTTGTGATTCTGGCTCGAATTCTGGTATCCAATTGGCGACGGGGTTTTAACTTAAAGTTTCGGACTAAAACTCCAATTTAATTTAAAATAGAAAATTATTAAAACAAGGAAAGTGTTAATGTTTAATGTTGGACTTCTTGGCTTCCAACTATATCTGTGGCTCATTTTGCTGTACAACAACTATGGGATTCTGTGTGTTTTTATTAAAATAAAATATTCCTTTGCTTTCTGAATAAAACGTTGTTCTTAATTAGAATTATTTTCATTAGAACTACTAACATTTGTTTAAAGTCCAAATTAAAAACTGTTAATTTGGGTAATTGGAAATATGGATAATTAGATACCAATTTTTATATATTTCTTTATATTTTTCTATATGGAATAAACATTCCATAGAGTGGAACGAGTAGGACGTGTTTTTTATTCGTTCTATAAAATATAAAGTGATTAAACCATGTCGTTAAAATAATTTAAAATAAAAGAAATAAAAAAGGAGCTAAAATAAAGCTCAAAAGTGAAGAAAAAAAAAGTTTAACATTGAACAATTCAGGAAAATTTTTATTAAATTTTAATTCATTTCCATTATATTTCATTTCAATTGCTTCCGTTCCTATTGCTTCTAGAAGTAACTTTCAAAGCATTCTACGGATTATTTATGTATGAAACTTATGTCAGGAAAAAAGAAAAGATTAATGCGGGGAAAAGAAACGATTTAGGATGTGTTAGTGTTTATTAGATAAGAAACAGAAAATTAAAAATTAGTCCGGACAAAAAAAATTAGAATCTGAAATTATCTATTCGTTGAAAATCGTGATCCAAGTGAAAAAGGGTCTTCCAGTTTTTTTGTATGGTGCACGGAAATTCAAAGCCTGTAAAAGTAAATGATTAGGAGGTCTAGGAGTCCAATATGTAATTCGATAGGTTGCAACCTTCTTCCATCCAAAAGCTTTTTTCTATTCACTCGTCTAAAAGTGCAATCAATAGCAAACTTAGTTAAGAGTGATAAAATATATCGCTCTTATGGACTTAACTTCTCTCTCGGTTTAGTTTAATGAAAGCTGCAGCTTTGATAGCATTTAACATTATAGGGCATATAACGACTTTATACATTCTCTTTAAACTCCCACAGTCAACTTGAATTTCTGAATAAATTTAGATAAAGTTTGAGCTACTCCAAAAGCGTGCATTGTAGTATTTTTAGATAAAGTTGATGATAAGAATGTACCCAAATAACGAATACAATTGCTTCTTTTCAAAATTAATGTTCCCGACTGGAAAGCGGGAGCATCAGAAGGTGGGAATCTCTTACCATTATTTCAAGTATAACTTCATTTAAGATGAAAATTCTAGAGGAAACAGGACACCCTTATTTTATACCAATTGATTTATCGAACCACTGCGACCCTAACACCGCTGTCAGTTCCCAAAAACATGCTTTTACAATCCGGTTTATGAAATGGTGTGGAAGCTTCAAGCCTTTTAAAATGCATACCCCGGTCTCAAGGTCCATTGTATATCAAACGCGTTTGAAATATACAAGGAAACAATATACTGTCCTTTGCCCATAGTCCAGTATTCTTCCAGAACACGCCGAACAGTAAAAATATGATCATTGGTACTTCTATTAGTCAAAAAAGAAGCTTGATAGGAAGGCAACTCAACTATTATACTATCTAACAACCGCAATAACCAAGTAGTATAGAAAGCCACGGAACATACAGTTATCCTTCTGTAATCATCGTCTACTCCCTGACGTTTTGACTTTTTCTTTAAAGGAATCTGAAAAGTGTTTCTCCATTCAGGAGGAGGCTCATTATTTATCTGTAAGAATAATATAAAACTTACATTAAATCCAAAAATAATAAATATATTGCTAACCCAAATGCCCTGTAAAATAGACTAAACTAAATAAACTAAATCATCGAGAGCAAAGGAAGACACTTCAACATTTCGATTTTAATGCGATCATTTCCTGAACTGCTANTTTAAATTCTGGAAAAAATACGCATAATAAATTCAATAAATTTTGTCGGGAAAATTAGTTATTTTGTTTCTTTGAAACTTCAATCTAACTTCTATTCTTTTGTTATGATTTAGTGATGTGCTCTCATACTCGTCAATAACACCCATATTGTAATGGTAAGTTATTCATCAAATTTTGTTAATTTCGCATATCTGAATAATAGACATATTTTGTATTGTCTGTTAACTTAGGCTTTCCCTATATACGTTTGTTTATCAAGTTCAAATCATATTATTTTATTTTCTAAGAAAATTCTTTTTCGTAATTTTTTTTTAATAAACCAAGCAACATAGGTTGTCACGACCCTCACACAGCAGTATGGTCAGTATAATACCTTCATCAAAGAAAGATGCCTTAACTCCTTTAATTTTAAAGAAAGGAGATTTAATAAGGTGACCCAAATGAGACAAACTTCCATTTTTACGCCGAGTTACCTTTACGGAATTTCTACCGAAAGTGGTAGAAACAAACAAATCGTGCTCTTAACAAAAGAAGCATCTCTCCAGAGCTATTTCATACGTCGTGAAAAAGATTAATACCAACTCCATGAATCGGCATTTTTTCGACTGAATTCCATTTGACTATTCCATTAAAATCTCCTAATTAAACCAGGTTCTTTCTCTTTTCTTGGTACAAAATATTGATTTGCGAACTCATATGTTTGCAAGAACTCTTGGCTACTATAATCGGGTGGGATGTGAGTGGAGAACACAACGAACAGTTCTGAAGAAGGACGACACTTAAAGAAGAAACATTACTACTAATTTAATTTTTTTATATTTACAGCTACCCCAATCTTTTTAAACCTTAGATTCTGGTCTGTTACCGTAATCGCTAGGTTATCTCTCACTTTGTCATCTCTTCGATGCTGGAATTTCAGCCTTTGCACTGGTGTTGCTTGTAGGAGTGAATGGTCTAAGGGAGGATCTATATG
>JXPG01059421.1:0-17613 GCA_001015175.1 Megaselia abdita | reverse complement strand
TTTGAAATTCTCTTGTCTTTTCCAATATTTTTCGTAGCGTGAGAATCTGAACCGTGGTGGATTTTTCGGGACGGAAACTGCATTGGTAATCGAAGATGATGGGTGACATTGAATTCCCTGGTGGTCTGTTGGTTGGCACACTTCGTTCTGGATGAACGGATCGTACAAGGCCTTCCACTATCCGCCATCTGCCGACCCGTCTGGTAGCTATGCCAAGCTATGTCACCCTCTCAAGAACACTTCCAGAATTTTTAATTGGAATATTATAAGACAATATCTCATTAAACCTTCTATAATTGCCAAAAAAAAGAGCATTATGATGTGATCATTTACTGCATCAACTTGTTTTGTTTTTTGGATTTACACTAAACATACAAATATTTGTTATTTGCTCTTACTATTTTTAAGGGAGAATTTTCTTAGTAAATCATCTCAATAATAATATAATTTTTTTTATAATTTTAGTTTTACACTGATATTATCTAAATATATTCCTTAATATTTTTTTTATCATAATATTTTGATACATAGAACCCTCAAAACTATTCCAGACTTCAATAATTTGCATATTATAGGCTATCTCTTTAATATTTTTGATTAGCCTTGTAGCACCGCTCTTATTACTTATACGTATCTATTTAATTTTGATCTTTTATTGTTGTATGGTATTTTCAATGGTGTTAAAATTTGTGATTTTTGTTCTATTCTTGCAATAGTTTCTTTAATATTAAACAAATTTTAAAAAATAATTAACAATATGTTTTTTTCATTAAAATCGTAGCGGAAGAATTTACCATAATCACAAATCATTATCTTCTTTCTCTTCCAAATGTGTCCATATTTTCCATTTTCCTACCTAAAAATCTTGTAAAAACCGCACTAATATTCATGTAGATTATTTATAGAAAAAATTGTCTTTTAAAAATTATGACTTTATTAGTTTTATATAAATCTACACGACTGTTCAAACAGTAACTTTAGTATTTTTTTCTGTGGAAATTCTTATTAGTAATGCAAAATCTTCTTAAAAAATTACCAATTATTAAATAAAATTAATTCCTAAAAAATGCAGATACTTTGTATATTAAAAAGCAATTTAAAAAGTCTTAGCTTAGTTTAATTTTAGCTTGAATTTTTAAATTAAATACTAGATATTAAAACTGTTCAATTGAAATGGCTATTTCACTCTACAATTAACAAAATATTCTCATTAAATACATGAGACGGAAATAATTTTTGTGGGTAAAACTCAAATTTCATGTACTTGCAAATTACAATATTATATTGTTGACTTTTCTGTAGTAAATATTATCAATCCAATAATATCTCAATGCAGAAAAATGTTTAATTACGTGCTCTATTCACAGTCATTTAATTTACGTTAATTAAGTCGAGTAAATAACTTAAAATAATAATTTCCAATCCTAGAATATTCGAAAAATTTGTGTTTTTTTAATTTGGAAAATGGAGATTCTTATTAAAGTGTAATATTTAGCAGCTTTGAAAAGTATATTTGGATTTCAAAAGTATATAGAATCTTGTTTTAAAACATTTAGAATTCGTAACTTGAAATGGGTGGTTCTGGAAAATGCTCTAGCTGCAACCAAATTTCCTTAATGGTAGTTTGTAGTAGTTTGGTTAGACATTTACAATTTGGTATCACATTTTCGGTTTGAACAACATTTATACCCTTAAAATGTGCGTTGTAAAACAGATGGACGGACAGACGAATCGACTACATACGAGTATACAAAAATTGTATAAAGTATAAAGAAAAGTAACAAAAAAAATCCCAAGTGAAAAACTATCTAAACCTTCAACTCACAACTCAACAATAAAAACAAAACCTTTCATAAAATATAATAAAAAATAATATAACCTTCCTTCTATTCCACAGAAAGAACTATTCCTGAGCAAGCTAGAACCTCTATCACCATCACGAGAGGAGAAAAGAACTTCAGCGCCTAGTACACCATCGATGAAAACAAAGTGGCTTAAAGCTTTCAGAAGCCTAAAGCCTGCTTCGGGATCCTCTCAAGCAGATAGGTAAGACTATTGCATTTCAAGAAACCAAAGAAGAAAAGGAAGACTGAGGAAGTCCTGTCGCACAAGAAAACTAACAATTATTTGCATCTTTGCGTAAATCTGTTTTGGTTTTGTTTCAATTTTTGTTTAATACTAAAAATAACTAACTTTTTGTTCAGAATCTGGAAGAAAATATAATTAGTTTATTTTTAATTAGCCACCATACTCTCACAATGAGAAGAATAATAGTGAAGAACATAAGAAACAACGTTTAACATGAAATAAGAACCTCTTCGTAAATGCATACTTTTTGGTACTTGAGAACTCTGCATGAGTGCATTTTTATTTTGTTTTTTGTTTTCCATTTTTTTTTAATTACAAGAAAATGTGCAACAGTCTTAACAAACATGTTGAGTGCTCTGGTGAAAGGAACTTTAAATTGATTGAAGGGTTGATTTTAATTGACTAATCAATTAAGTCTCAACAACACTTGCCCATAGTAATTAAATTGTTCTTCTTTTTTTTAAATTATTTTGTAGGCTTTACTTTGAAGGTCGGCTTTTTAGAATTTCATAGTGAAATATTGTAGCATGGTTTTTAAGTTATTGAGTTGTAGTTTTGATTATATATTAAAAATACCTTACACAAAAATATTAATCAGAAAATTCGTCAAACTGTAACGATTCGATGATAATTAAAAAAAAAAATAAGTTATATGATTACTTTTTATTTAAACTTAATAAATGTAAAATGTATTGAATTTTGTTTAAACAAAAAATAATATTAATAAAAAAAATAGGAAGGCTTGAACCTAGAACCAACGGTTTGAATTATGGTCAGCTTTTCTATGCATGCAGCTCTAACGGTTGGAAAATATTTTATATGATGGATAATTGAATGAAGTATTATAATAAAATATTATTTTTAAATAGAACCTCTCTCAGGATGAAATAGTAGATATATTTTCTCATGTGAAGCCATAGAAAAGTTGAATTATATCATGATATTTTTTTTGAAAAATTATTAAAACAAGAAAACTAATTTTGTCAAAATCTTTTGTTCAAGATAAAAAATAAAATAATATTAATAGATACTATATTTAAAACAAAATATGAAAACAATGTTTAATTTAAATTAATTTTAAAGTAAGCAATGTAATACATAAACACTATCTCGTAACACCGCTCAGAATGTCCTACGAGATCAAATATTTCTTAGATAATGTTTAGTAAAATAACATAATTAGAATTCAAATTATTTTATGTTGACTCTTTTTCTTTTGTTTTTTTTTTATAAATAAAATTTATTTCATTATAGTAAAGAATTTCTTCATCCAGCATTTTCACCGAAACATTTAGTTTAACTTGTAAAAGTATTTTAAGAGTCTTCTTGTTAATTTTTTTTTAAATTATGGGCTTCCGAAAGAGTTTTTTAGTTTGTAACGCTAGTTTTTAATTCTGAACTTCAAGTATATTGATATTTCCTCAGACGGAAGAAGGACATTGGTTAAACGAAATAGCCAAAGAAAATTGGTAGGAATGCAAGAAAGATAAGGTTTCGTTTTTAGTGTGATATCTTAGAATTACACATAGCTCAATTGTGCTTCAGAATCAACCCTTTACAGAGGGAAATCGCCTCGACGATTTCTTTTAGCGTGACTGTAGAAGTTACACAACAAATTCTCCAGACTTCAGTGAATGAAGAATTTCTGCTCACGGAGAGCGATTTGCTTAGGCACACTAAAAGAAATAAAATGGAACCAGGTTATGTATTCCCACTGATTTTATGGATCAGTCGAGAGGTATTTGAGAGTCAGGGGATGGAGAATTTGCATTGATTGGTAATTCAAGGAAAACACAGTAGTTCTCTCATTTCTTTCCCTTCTTTTTTCTTGAAGACGATATTAGTTAAATTAGTTCGATTACGGATATTAGGTCTTGTTTGAATTTGAATTATTTTTAAAATTCTAAATTCTGTAAGGGCTGCCTTGTAGTAGACCTCTTGCAAAAACTTTACTGAACACAGACAAAGCGTATCTATTCGTTATTAAAAAGAAACTCTAAAATCAATGTGTAAAAGTAAAAAATACATTAAAAAACATTTTTATAATTTTCTCTGTAGAATAATAATTTAATTACAATTTTTAGAATTAATACTTAATTGTTGTATTTCTGAAATTTAAATGTTTAGTAATATAATTAGTTTCTACACTTTCATTTTCGAATTAAATTGAAATTTCACAATTATAAATTATAGAATTTATTTTGTTTTGAGTTGCCTTTGTTCGCAAAGTTGTTACATAATTATAGTCACATGTTTGATGTTATAATATAATTTAATATTTCTACATTTGCTTGTATTTGAAAAGGAACACTTTGCTGTAAATCAAAATAAAACTAATTTATTGCCGAATATTTTAAACTCAACCCCTAGCGTATACGCAATTTTTAGCAATTTAAGTCTATTTTATATTTATGAAACTCTAATTAATCTAAATAAATCTAAAACAAATTTTGAATTAACTGCGTATTTGAACAAAGCTCAAATACTTAAACAATCGAAAACTTTGGATTAAGCCATTATGAACAATCGATGTGAAGAAATCACTCCCAGCTATTAAAACTAAGAAGTAAATTGAATTGCTTTAGAATATGAAAATGTTGTTTAAATTCGAATTATAAAATTTTGCATCGAAACAAAAAATGTGAAGCAAGTGATAACATAAAAAGGCTATGAAAGAAAAAAGTTTTAGAACAAGACAAGGTTACATTTTATAACTATAAATTCGCCTTTGCGAGATTTACAATTAAATTAGAATTCTAAGAGTTGAATAACTATCAATAAATAAAATCAGTAATAAAAGTGAACAAAAATAATATATTTCTACAAAATTGTATATTATATTGTTATAAAATTATGACATTGATATATTTCATCAACTAATTAATGAAAGATTAATATAAAAAAAAAACTAACTAAATCACATAACGAGCCAAAGTGACTCAAGGTGTAGCAGTGATATTAAGGAATGTTTGCTTCCTATGTGTTTACCACCTGCTTTTCTACATCAGTGTTCTTAGTTTTCCCTCTTCCTCTGAATAGAGTCAGTGATGAGCTGTCTGCTATTTTAATGAGTGTATTAGAGGTACCCTCTTATTTCATCAACATCGAAAAGACGAGGTAGTATATCCGACTCACACGAAAGATAATTTCTTACGAAAAATTCTGACGTGTGCACAGAGGATCGAACTCAGAATCGTCAAACTGAAAAGCGAGAGTACTGGCACCTACACCAACCAACTACTTTAAGATTAATATACTTAATTATTAAAAGTACCAGTCTTGATTTAATTTCGAAAAATGTACTTGTATAATTACTTTTCATGAAAAGTTATTCGATTTGAACAGTGAGGTTTCTATACAAATACATTGGACTTAGTCATATTTAATACTTCTTGTATACTTCGTTAATGCATTTTTATTTTATTATAAAACACAAAACAATTAGTAACTTAATATTGAAATTCACTATTACCATTATGTTACAGTAAAAATGTCTATAAATAGATGAATTTCATATAACAAAAATTACTATACAATTTTTGTCAAATTATTTTACTACCACTTATTTAAAATATAAGTAATGTGTTCAATACAATTTGAAATTCAGTTATTAATAATTTATATAAACAGCAAAACTTATTTATACTAAAGAAATAGCTAAACAAACAATTTATTAATAAACATTACAATATCAAGAGTTAAAACTTCTGTCTTTAAAAGTAAATTTTTTTTGGACAAACAAAAATTAAACAAACTTTTAAATAATACACATAAATAATACACATTAATAAAAAAAATTTAAATACACAAAATTAAATAAAACCTCATAATAAAAAAAATAAAAACCCTTAAACAAAATTAAGTTAATTACCTTTGCTGTCGATTTTTAATAAAATACCTAACTACGCAATTCAAATTAATAATTAAAATAAAATATAAATAAAAAGAAATAATGTATCCAATTTCTAAAAATTCTCCAAAAACAAAAAAAAACATTATCTCAAAAAAATTTAGAACTTTATCTAAAAAAATAAACTAATAATTCTACAAAAGTAAATTAAACTAAAAAAATATTAACATTTAAGTTACTCTTTTCGTCAATTAATATTATAGTTTTATTTGAACTATGTAATATTTTAATAATAAAAAGATGGGCGAACTCTTTAATATCCATTCAAAATGAACCGCGGTAGCTCAGTAGTAGAGCAATTGCCCGGAAAGCGAGAGGATGTGGGTTCGATTCCCATATTTCTATTCCCGTGTTCTATAAATTTATAGAAAGTAAATTTTACTACTACTCGAAATGAACCTACTAAGTATAGAAAAATTTACTATTAGTAGCAAAAAACTTCATAAATTGTTGAACAGCAAATTGATTTTTACTACATAAATAGAGTAGTAGTAGATTTTTACTGCTTATTTTGTGCGTATTTCTGTTTTACAATTACTGACGATTCTGCTATACTAAAAAAGTTGAGCTACTAACATTTTAAATAATTATGAATAATTAAATAATACAAAAAATACTAATACATAACACTAAAAAAAATGTATAAAAAATTAAATTTTAAAATCATATTTTTGAAATTTACTTTAAAACTGCAGCCTTTATTTTTAATTTAATTTACAAAAATGCAAAATACCAGAATTTAAAAAAAAATACAGAAATTTAAAACGCATATGCTTATTTTTAAAATAATATATTAAAAACAATATATTTAAATTATTGAAATATTATAATGGTTTGAAGATATAAAAAATAACATAAATAAATAGAACAATTATAAAAACTTGATTTTCAAACTTAATTTATCTTTCCAACTGACAAAATTATAAATAATTAAATATGAGAAAGAAAAATAATTGTTAATAATAAAACAAATAATACAATGTTTTATATATTTCAAAAATTTAAAGAAAAAAATTAAGTTATCTTAACGATTTCATTTCTTATTAGCTACTTTCCTGAGTGTATGAATACTATTTCGAATGGTATGATTTACTACTTTTCAGTAAGAATTTCCAAAATTTTACTATTTAAGATGTGTAGTTTTGTTTCTGACTAATGAAATAGAAAATGTTTTAAAATTATCATTGTAAAATCTAACATGTTTTCAAAATTAAAATTTTGGATTATCTAAAAAAGTTGTAATTCAATTTATAATTATTCTACAACTAAAATTTTTGATTAATAATTTCTTGTTGTTAATTCTGGTCGCCTGGTATCTCATTTCTTTTTTATTTTTAATGAAACATCTCATTTTTTTTATTTTTAACGATACAAAATCCAACCCTAAATCATCGTAGTCTCGGCAACACTGGATTTTTTTGGTGGGAAGTTTGGAAGAGTTTCTTTTATAATTCCTAATACTTTCTTAATATGTTAGAAACTTGCGAAAATGAGTTGTATCAGAAAAGTAATTTTTCCAAATAAAAAACCAAGGCTACTGGAATTTCTAGTACTCTGCATAAAATATAGATATAGAGCTCTTCTTTGCATAATATGGCGAAAAACGTTGGTTTTTGGGAAAAAATTCAAGTAATGGATTCAATTCAATTTTAGGATTCATATTTTTTAAAGATATTTTTGTAAAAAATGCAAAGGTGTACCTTTTTATGATTTTTTGTGCTAAAATTCAATATCTTTAAATTGCATTTTTAACAAAACTTGTCTTCTAGGAAGACATTTAGTTTATTATATTAGAAATTTCCATGAAAATGCAATTTCTTGTCTTTTAGGAAGTGTTTTAATTTATTAAATTGAGACATTTTTATGAATTAAACGATTTTTTTAAAGATATTTTTAGTTAAAAATTAGTATTATAAAACCTTTAGGATAATGGCGGTTTTGACCAACATTCTATGTTAATTTATTTTATTTATAAATATTTCGCTTAAATCAAAAAAACACAAATTTTATTAGAAAACAATATATTTAAATAGAACATTATTTAATAAATATATTTGTTTAAGGGGTATTATAATAAAACAATCTAGTAAGAAAAAACCTTTATAATAATATTATTAAATAAATAAAACATCTCCTCCAATTAATTGAAAATCTAGTTCAAATAAAAAAATGTTCAGAAAAAAACCATCAAAGCCCATTTTACATTCTGTTCATGTGTAAACAATAAAGGTTTTTTTTGCTTTACTATTTTTATTTTACAATTGAAATCAAATGCTTTTCAAAGCAATCTGTTGTATTAGCATTTTCAATTATTCTTTATTACTTTTTTAATATAGTATAGAACAAGTACCTAAAAAGTATGCATATCGGAAGTTCTTTAATACTTAATAGTTTTATAATTAATTACTCACAACATAAACAAAACACCAATAAATAATATATTTTGAAAATCTCATTAACTCACTAGAATCGAAACGAAATGAAAATGAAAACAAAAAAATATGATTTTAATATTTACTTACTTTTATATAAATTTAAAACTAAATAATTCATATTTGATGCCAAAATGCTATGCACCAATGCGCCGCCATGTATGGAATTACCATTACTTACCACCACCACCATCACCAACCAACCAACCACCTTCCCATAAAACACATACTTTTGTGATTTATTTGCAAAATTATTATTGAAATTGAAATTGAAACTGAAAATAATATACTCAAAAAATCATCATCCAATCCAGAACAATGTATCACGCAGTTTCAACAGTTTTGACTTTAAGGTAACAATGCAAAATAACTATTGAGTTGGCTAAAATAAATTTAAATTAAAAAATAAAACATGGACTAAATTATGATAAATTACTAAAATTAATATTTAATTGTCTGTCATTTAGTATGTAAATTTTGTTATCCGAATCATTTGTTAAGTTTTTGGTGGCTTTTCTAGTTTATAGTGATGGTTTTTTTGTTTGTACTTTTTGTCTACGTGATTTACATATGGTATTTGGGTTCTTACTTTTATATACTTTATAAGGTCCTCAATGTCTTTTAAATCCTCTTGTGATGGGCAGTACATGCCAATCTAGTTGCTGACGCAAGACATTCGCAAAGAATTTTAATAACGTCCTCTACGCTTTTGTAAATCCCTACAATATCTACACTCATCTGTCTGATTAGGCCTATTCTGTTGGCCGTTTTACCTAGTAAGTGCGTGTTCTGTAAGAATACCTGTGGATAACATAATCTGTTTCTTGTCAGCCTTAAGTAGATATCTACTTGCTTTCGATGTCTTTGATCGTCTGAATAAACGCAAATTCCTCTGAACCGTCCCGGAAAGGTTAAACATCAATAATGTAAAGTCCGGTATCCATGTCTCATCCCATTGGTTCTTGTCTATGTGACTGTTCTCAATCTCTCTGTTAGTGTACCAGGTATGGATGAGGCATTAGCGTTATTGAACGTATTTTCAATATTTAATATTTCTTTCTTCACAAGACTATCTTCCAAGCAGCTTACAACTTTGTGTAGCACTGTTTCTGTTGACCTTGATTTCCAATCCAATTAGCTTAGAATCCAAAGATATTCTTTTATCGAAATCTACGAGTCTTTCCATATTCTTAAGATCGAAGACAGCCTTATTGGCAGTCCATTACTATGGTCTGCTCTTCATGCTTTTGATATACCTTTACCTGATGCCATTAAATAGGAAAATACCATAGCAGCTTGACATGTTTATTGATGTCAGGTGCAAAGAAAACAACATCTTCCCTCAAAATTATATTATTGACGAATTTGGAAAGTTATGATTGGTAAGATGAAGTTTCTTCGACAGGAAAGTGGAATAAGTCTAATACTTATTAGTATTACAACTGAACCAAACGGAGATTGATTCCGCTGAAGCGTTGTCGTCTATTTTGATACATTCGCTGCCCAACGAAGACGCTTTGCTCGGATATTCTGGAAAACATTTGAGTACTTATATAGATTCTTCGCTTAATCTTTCAACGCATAATTGAAGATATTTCAAAACAATTTTCCAATATAGAAAATACTCCTTCGTCTTAAGATGTTAAGTTCCCGCATTGCCCCAATGATTGTAAAGGCACAATACGTATATCCTGTATTTGTAGAAATTAACGTTAGACTTTTTTCTGAACCTTTGAATGAATCATTGTCTGAAATAAAACCAGTGAAACCACCCTAAGAAAGATACAGCATTACCCTACTTTGCCGTTGCTATGTTAATCCACTTCATTTCATTAACAAAGGCTGATTTACTGTTTAGACCTTCTAAGGGTTACCAGCGCAGAACAGAGACACCAACGATGCTCAAGGTCAGTGGTCACTTAATCCACACTTAGGACATGTTAAATTAGAACCAAAACTATGTTTTGTTTTCCACACTGAACTTGTGGTCTGATGTCGAAGCTCAAATAGATGAATCTTTTCACTACTTACAGGTCGTAATTGCCAATGTTGCCGGTAGGTCGAATTTCATTATGAACTCTCTCTCTCTCTTTACGACTTGAGACCATATAAATGGTTTTACCTTTATGGACTCGTAGATATGCATTTGACGTGTGGCTCCAGACGCTCAGCAATAATGGAAACTAGGGTCATGTAGCCTTGTAATGCCTCAATATTTCTTGTAATCACTCTTGTCACATTTCTTAAATATAGAGCTGATGCTCCACTCTTCTGGCAACTCAGCGCTATCCCAGATCTTCAGAAGCAGGTTGTAGAAAGCGTATAACATCATTTCTTTCACTCTTGTTGTTCTTTAATATCTGGATCTATATCTATCTAGGATCTGGCGGATGAAGGGACATCATCATATTTTTAGAAGTTCTTCGACTTCTGGTAAAGAACAGCTTGTTTCACCATTCAGCATCTCTAAGAAGAAGTCTCCACATTGCTTGAGTACCTTTCTTTTAGATATAAATGCTGCTTTTGTTGATCGGGTACTTATCAGCAGGTTCCTCTTATGTAGAGTTTACTTAAGCACAGGTTAAAAAAATCACAAGATAATGCATCGCCTTGGCGCAAACCTTGTTTGATAGTGAATTGCTCCGAAGATTCGTAGCCAATTCTGACAACACTATCAGTATTCGCCAGGGTTAACCAGCAAAGGATCTCATTGATATAAAAAGCGAGCTACTATCGATGCTGTCGTATGCCTGCTTTAAATCGATAAAAAGGTGGTGAGTATCGACTTGAAATTCTAGTGTTTTTTCAAGGAGTCTTCAAAGTGTAAAGATCTGGTCCTTTGTTGATTTACCTTGTCGAAAGCCACATTGGTAGCTCCCGATGATGTTGATTAGGTAGGGCTTCAGTCTTTCACAAAGGATGGTTGAGAAGATCTTATATGCGATGTTTAGGATACTGATCCCTCTGTAATTGGAGCATAACGTTTTGTCCCCTTTCTTTGGATTAGTCCACATGCTGTTCCAATTATCCATGTTTCATTGGTCCAAATGTTAGTGATGATGTGGTGTATGTGATCCACTAACTTCTCCCCGCCGCACTTGAAAAGCTCAACGTGAATGTTGTCCAGCCGAGCACTTTTGTTGTTTTTTAAGCGCTCGGTAGCTGTACGAACTTCAGCGAAGGTAGGTGCCTCAATCTCTAGATCGTCGTAGATAGGTGGTTTCTCTATAGCAGCCAATAAGGTTTCAACGGCAAAAACTAATAAATCGGATTCCATTGTCGGTTTTTGCTATGTTTTTGGTCGTATCATAGTTAGGGCGGTTGTCAAAATCCAAGTTCAAGTTGTTCGTAGAAAGCGTCCTTTACATTAGGATCTGTTTCAACATCAGCTGGTACACATGTACGCAGATAAGACTGTAGTTGTTAAACACTCCTTTGATTCAGATGGAGCACATACTTTATCGCGCATGTTCCCTCTAATAGCGAAACCATAACCAAAAGATCCTTTCTTATCCCACAACTGTAATAGAGGTCGAAGTAACCCTTCTTATCTCTAATGACGTCTTTTCCTTCCTATCTTAATTCTTGGAGTGCTTTTATCTTCTTGAGAACGAGTTTAAGCTCCGTGAATTTGCCTGCCTTCAACAGTGTTCTGACGTTCCAGGCTCTGATGTTAAGGTCCTTCTCTTTTCCGATTCGAATTCCGTTGTTGGGGCATGATCCGTGGACTTACTTCATAAGAGTAAGAGTTTCCTTTTTTAGCTTTCACCATTTAGTTTTGATGTTGGGGTCGGGTTGTGACCCATCCGTAGTGAATCACCGTTCGTAGACGATGTTCATGTGTAGATGTTTTTCCTGGTAACTGACGCTACATAAGCCTCATTCTTCAGCCAGTAACTCTACGGATGCAGAGCTATCACCCTGAGCTACCCGGTCACACGGGACCTTCGGGGAGATAAAATGTCCATGAGAAATGCTGTAGGAAGTCNCGTAGATAGGTGGTTTCTCTATAGCAGCCAATGAGGTTTCAACGGCCAAAACTAACGGTTTTTGCCATGTTTTTGGTCGAAGTAACCTTTCTTATCTTTAATGACGTCTTTTCCTTCCTATCTTAATTCTTGGAGTGCTTTTATCTTCTTGAGAACGAGTTTAAGCTCCGTGAATTTGCCTGCCTTCAACAGTGTTCTGACGTTCCAGGCTCTGATGTTAAGGTCCTTCTCTTTTCCGCTTCGAATTCCGTTGTTGGGGCATGATCCGTGGACTTACTTCATGGCAATAAGAGTTTCCTTTTTTAGCTTTCACCATTTAGTTTTGATGTTGGGGTCGGGTTGTGACCCATCCGTAGTGAATCACCGTTCGTAGACGATGTTCATGTGTAGATGTTTTTCCTGGTAACTGACGCTACATAAGCCTCATTCTTCAGCCAGTAACTCTACGGATGCAGAGCTATCACCCTGAGCTACCCGGTCACACGGGACCTTCGGGGAGATAAAATGTCCATGAGAAATGCTGTAGGAAGTCCTGAATATCCAGGTTTCACCAGCTTACCATTCGTCCTATTCACATAAATCCGCTGCTCGTAGTTAGCCTACATATAAATCACATGTGCCAAAATACGAATCTTGCTTATGTCAGTTATTGTTTTTTTTAAAGGGCTACAACGTCCAAGAATGCAGATGATCCAAGAATTCGACTAGATTTGTTATAGATTAAGTTTGGAGGTTTCGATGTTTGATGAAACATACTAATTTCTGGCAGGATGTTGAAATAGCTGCAAGACAAAGCGTTTCTTTGTTGAAAACTCCTCACAGTTTGGAACTTGTTTGAGGTCTCATCATAGGCTTTGCAACAACACCATTTGTTCCGCAGCGCCATTTGGCTTAGTTTGATGAGCCAAAGTGGTTCATAGAGCAGATTAGCTCATATCTGATTGCAGTGTTATTCGCTTGTATCTGTCTGAGTGTGAGNTCCGTAGTGAATCACCGTTCGTAGACGATGTTCATGTGTAGATGTTTTTCCTGGTAACTGACGCTACATAAGCCTCATTCTTCAGCCAGTAACTCTACGGATGCAGAGCTATCACCCTGAGCTACCCGGTCACACGGGACCTTCGGGGAGATAAAATGTCCATGAGAAATGCTGTAGGAAGTCCTGAATATCCAGGTTTCACCAGCTTACCATTCGTCCTATTCACATAAATCCGCTGCTCGTAGTTAGCCTACATATAAATCACATGTGCCAAAATACGAATCTTGCTTATGTCAGTTATTGTTTTTTTTAAAGGGCTACAACGTCCAAGAATGCAGATGATCCAAGAATTCGACTAGATTTGTTATAGATTAAGTTTGGAGGTTTCGATGTTTGATGAAACATACTAATTTCTGGCAGGATGTTGAAATAGCTGCAAGACAAAGCGTTTCTTTGTTGAAAACTCCTCACAGTTTGGAACTTGTTTGAGGTCTCATCATAGGCTTTGCAACAACACCATTTGTTCCGCAGCGCCATTTGGCTTAGTTTGATGAGCCAAAGTGGTTCATAGAGCAGATTAGCTCATATCTGATTGCAGTGTTATTCGCTTGTATCTGTCTGAGTGTGAGAAGCGAGGTTGGCTTTCCAGACATAAAACCACATTGATATATAGACTGGCAATGCCAATGACTTGTGATTTCAGACCAGCAATAATGGGAGCTAGGCTCTTGTAGGCAAACTTGAGCAGGCTAATACCTCGATTGTCTAGTTTGTCGTGGAAAGTGTCCTTGTCCTTGTCAGTGTCTGCACACTTCCTATGTACTCCTCTGTACTCCTCCTTTTCGTACATTATGGGACAACTATAGTATATGTCGCATTCTTTGGTTCTGTCCTCTATTAAAGTCTCTATTCAAGGCATTGCGATGCTTTCTATAGTCATATGTTTCGAGAATAAGGTGACTAGCCCTATGTCTCCTATCAATGAATTTCTGCAGTCCCCAATTGCTGTTGTATTCTAGGTTTTTCCTCTTCAACGATCGCTGTCGGCTTGAATAAAGACATGAAGCTTGAAACCCGATATGAAATGTATCTTCTAAAGTACTTCCAATAATTGCTTGAATTTCTTTGATTGTTAGCAAACTGAACTCATCAAGTTCTTTATATGAGCTCCCGAGTTTCTGAAATCTACGTCTTTCAAGTGCTAGGCTTTCGTATGGTATTCGTATTCGGCAATGTCCTAACAGAATCATTGATCTCTCTCTTAGGCGTCTACATAAAAAACTATGTCCTGCAAAGGTCTTCTCTGGTCTTATTTTGATTAGGTACAGTCCAGAATAGCTTGGCTGGTATTAGTTTTAGCCCTCAAAAGCTAATCACATTTCTTCCCTTTCCTTATGAAGCTGTTCTAAAATACTTTTGTTGAAACTGAGTGTAGGGTAGAGATTCCTGAGATTCGTATAATTTTTGGTAAGCCTATCTGGATCCTCATCAACTTAAAATCAGTGTGTCAAGTACCCAGCAGATTAGTACTGAGTTTAGTCATAACGCTTTCCTGCATTCATTTACTAGCTCGGAGCTCAATAAGTGATTATTATGATATACCAGGCCTTGTAGACTTGTAAGGCTTGGCATTATGTTCCACGAACTAGTTCTCGAACGACGTCCTAGTTTACAAGGTTCGAATCTCGCTTATGTCAGTTAGTTTTTTTCTTTTTTTTTTTTAAGTTTTGTAGCACCTTTTCTAAATCCAAATAAAAAACATTCAAAAATTAAACAAAAGCCCTCGATGACATCCTGTATTAAATACATCCTAAACCAGATATATCCCATCAAATGCACTATATTCCCACAGCTTTTAAATTAATTGATTTCCCATCGATGAGAAGTACTTGTTTAATGAAGGACGTTTAGGTGAATTATTATTTCGTTGAAACAAACACTTTACCTGAAAAGCACTCAACTCTCGAACAACAAAAAGGAACTCAATACTATGTAAATTACGCTGAATAATTAAAGTAAAATTATAGCAAACCATCCACCCACCTCAAAGCCATCAACCCCTACACTAGAAAGCTCCCCTCTCCATTGTCCCCTCATATAGTCAAAAATGTGTGTCCCCCGAGAGTAAATTGGCTAAAATTTTCAATTCTATTTACATTCAACATTATGCATTATGATTATGATCGTGTGTGTGTTTTGTATCATTGTAGAGTTTCAGTTAGTGGATTGCTATTAAATTGTTAAATATGTGAATACTTTTTTAATTGGGTTTTGCTTGAACTAACTATAATTTATAAATTATGATTATTATATATTATTTGTCCTTAGTGTTGAATAAATTTATTTATTTTAGTTTTACTGGATGGATATGTTTTAATATTGTTTTCAGATATTTGCTTTACTGAGCAATGAGCACTAGTATTGTATATAGTTTGTAAAACGTAAAACTTGGGTACGAACAAATTTATAATTGCAATTTATGTGTATCCCTGGATTAAATACATATTGTATTAATATTATTAAATATTCATCGAATTTAATGCAGTTGACAATTTAAGTCCTAAAATGACAATTTAATTTTGGTTTTCTTTTGTTGTTTTCGCTTTGGTTTTCGGAGATTATCTTAATTATTTATATGGTCTAAATTTTCTCATGTGAATTATTGTGAGATACTCTCTATATCAGTAGTTTTTAGGTTCGTCTGTTTTGAGCTTATGTAACGAGGTGACAGAAACCCCCAGGTAAGGTTCCCACCCATCCAACTAGTAAGAATAGCGAAGACATAAACCGCATTTTCACATTCACATTCTGCTTAATGGACATAAAAACCTAACTAAAAATTTGAAAATAAGGACATATCAGCTTTTTCCGGCTATGTAAATTACTTTATTGACGAGACGTAATTTACGTAAACTACGGTAAAGTCAATAAGGTTATTTACTTAATATTATTTACGTTTAACGTCGATAAGTGTAATGTTTCATACGTTTTTTTTTAAATATTAATGGTAATAAAACTCAATAGGAGGTGCAAAAAAAAAAGTTTTTTAACTTTTACTTTAATATCAATTTAATTTTTAGTCTTAAATATTTTTTTATCTTATTTTTTTAAGCTAAAATCTTAAAACATTTCTGAAATTTAATAATTGCTCTAAAGCTGTAATTTAAAAAACTTTAAAAGAAATTTTATGTTTAGCTAAAATTTATAAACCCTTATAAAAAAAAAAAAAATTAATGTTACGCTTTGTATTCTATAAAAATAAAGTCAGATGATAATTTTTGACTTTCAGTTCTTAAAAGTGAAAGGCAAACTTTTGCTCAACATTAAAAATAAAATTTCTGACATAATTTTTTTTTTAATTTAAACTTAAAGTTTTGGTTTTTCTTACAAAAACTGGATTTTTGAAATTTTTGTTTAATTTCTTCGACAATTATTGTCATTGTTCAGGGTGGGAAAATTGTTTTTTTACATACACGTACAAAAAGTATGTAAAAAAATGTGTGTAAAAAAATTTAACTAAAATAAATGGCAGTTAATCCGACAACAATGCTAAGGTTTAATATTTAAACCATCAAGTCCATTAATTTTGTAATTAATAACGTACTTAAGATCAATTTTAGTTTGAAAACTTTATAGAATTATTATAAGTACCTTTTATTTAAAAAACAAATATTTATTTAAAATGTAATAGAATTAAAATCATTAAATTTTCTGAAAAAAAAAGAAAGAAAAACTATATTTTTTTATCTAAACGTTTTCAGATACTCCTTCTGAGCCAAGAAAACCAAGCATTCCATACTTTTAAAAAAATATTTTATTTTCCCAAACCATCTGAAAACGACCCCTCATATCGAGTATATGACCAGTGCAAAACTGCCAGTAAGGATCTGAGAGGGTAATTTTGTCAACAAAAAATTAAAACAATATTTTTTTTATCTAAACGTTTTCAGATACTCCTGAGTCAATAAATCCAAACATTAGATACTTTTTTGAAAATATAGAAAAAAGGAAATTTTTTTAAATTTATATTTTTCATTAACTTTGAAAAATGTTTATGAATAGTATCTGATGTTTGGTTTTCCAAAAAAATAAAAGCAACACATTTCCCCATAGTGATGACAGTGGCGGTCTTAAAAAGAATCGCAGTCATCTGCTTAGTGTGACCAACTGCGGGAAAAATTTTATTTTTTGACGATTTCTTTTCCCTTCTTTCCT
>JXPG01059270.1:261-12895 GCA_001015175.1 Megaselia abdita | reverse complement strand
GAAGTAATAAAATAAGAACAATCCAGAATATTAAAAAAAAAGAATGAAGGTGTCAAATTATATAGACAAATAAATTTAAATATAGACAAATATACAAAATCATATCAAACAAAATTCCAAAAAATATAAAAATGATTTCCCCTTTGAAATTCTTTGCGCGCCTAAGGGAATATTTGGTGTAATAAATTGGAAATTACTTAGCAGTTTTTAGAGAACGCTTCGTGTTCAAGTTTTTTTCTAATAATGGTAAGGCAGGAATTAATCCATAACTTCACAAACACTCATAACATTAGGATTTTATATCTAAATTTATTGCACATACTCGACCATTTTAAAATAAACAATCTTGAACAGTTGTATAGATAACAAAGCAATAGATCGAAACTTTATTAGATTTCGTCAAAACAAAATGTGAATTATCCCTCTCAGTAATTTTGCTTCTAGTCAAACTTCTGATACAATAGTTTGTATTTTTCTATTGAAATTTAGTTTATTTTCATGGTTTAGCTCAGTTTTTATTTTATAATATATAAGCTCTCGAAGTTGTATTAAAATTTGTTGTTAACTTACAAAATACTTCGAAATTTAATTTGATAATGAAACGTTTTAAACTTCTATTTGAAGAGAGTATTTTTAATGTCATAAATACCTCTTTGGATTTTAAAACAAAATTTAAAATAAATAATAATTATAAAAATAATGAATGTGTGTAGTAATTTACTTGTGTCTAAAAAAACATTTCCTTCAAAATATTGTTTTTTATGAAGAAAACAAAAGTATAGAGGAAATGATTTTTCATAATTGTGCAATGAATTTTCACCTTTTTTTTTTTAAATTATTTTGTGGATCTTGGATGATTTTTGTTTTGATTTTGTAAGCAATTTTTGAATTCATATTTTGAATTCATTGATGATTTTGAGTATTTAGAAATTATTTTTGTAGGAATTTTTCTTGATTTTGGAGATCTTCGATGATTTTGAATGTCTAGAATTATGTTGCATCTTTGATGTTTTTTTTTTTTATTTTCGGGTTTCTGAATTTTGTTTGAATTTTGAGTATTTAGAAATAGTTTTGTTAGAATTTCTATGATTTTATAAGGAGTTTTCAAAAATTTCAATCCAGTACACGACTTCGAGTAGTGAAAGTCCCCTCGATTAAGATCAAAATTTGTAAGGATATTACTATTTTTCATTATTTTGTTTAGATTTTCAGTATTTAGAAAGGATTTTTCATGATTTTGTTTGAATTTTGATTATTTTGAAAGGATTTTTTATATTATGTAGTGATTTGGACGAATCTGTACAGGATTTTGGCTTGTTTATATTGGAAGGATTGACCAAAAATTTAATTTTACGTTACAATATTTCCAAAATATTGAGTGGTGTAACTTTAAGTGTTGATTTGATCAAAAATATTAATTGAATAAAAAACATAGAAAACTTAAAATAATAGTTATATCGTTCTATAAAAAACTTAAATTTTTCTTCTACTAAATTTATTCAGTAATTCTGTTTAATAATCAATATTTGTTAATAAGATTATTTTAAGAGCTTAAAATAAAAATACTAAAACATTATCGAAAACTTATAATAAACTTATAAATAATTTCAGTAAAGTAAAGTAGATTTCCAAAATTAATGTATATTAATTGAATCCAGAAAATATTTAGTAATTAAAGAATTATCTCCAGGCGTTAATTGTAATACCTTATTTTTAATAGAAGAAACAAAATAAGTTTTATTACTTTTTGAATTTTGTTTAGTTGTAAGACTTATTATTAAAAAGTACCCTCATTATTTTTAGTTTTGTTTTAATATTTTATGTGCAGTTTTAGCATCCTTTTAGGAAGACACGAAAACTGTTCCTTTAGTAAACACTATTTTTTCGTTGTTTTGTTAGTGGAAGTTATGCACTAAAATGTCAATTTTTATAGGCCGTTTTTCGCTTCCCTACGCCGCTGCATTTAGAAATTCCAAAAAGTAATGAAAAAAACTTTGAAAAAAAAAACTTCCAGAATTTAAGCTCTAGCGCCATCTGATGTCAACCGATTACATTTCTAGGATTTTTTTTATATAATTATTTCAAAATTGCCAATAAAAAACCATAAAAAAATTAATACTAATCATAATCACATGTGACCCTACATGGTTCGAGATAACGAAGCACTAAAATGTCAATTTTGTATAGGCCATTTTACCGTTTTTGGCTTTCCTACGCCACTTAATTAGAAATTCCTAAAAATTGTAAGGGTTTGAAGCCCTTATCAGTAATTTTAAAACGCGGTATATTGAGATTTGGTTTAGATTGTCTTAATTAAGATTTTAAAATACGAAACACTACAATAGAAGCTTCTTGAATTTAAGCACTATCTCCTTCTGGTATCGAAAAATCTGTTATAAGGTATATTGAAATTAGTAAGAACCACCAATGGTGCGCCGCGTTAGCTAGTACAGAAGTTGCATTCAAATTTTGTATCTTAAATATTAACGAAATCTAAAACAATCTCACAATTCTAAATCAAAATCTTTTGTGTATTCTACTTTGAACTTTGTATTTAAAATTTTGTACAACAATTAAATACTTTTTCTTAAAACAAAACATTAGTAATGATGACATTTAATTTAAATATTCTTTTCTTTTAGCAAAATAAGATCCTTTGTTTTTCTTATTAAAAAATAAGTTTTGTAAAATGTTTTACGTTGAAAACAGCAAAGGTTTAAATGATTAATTAACCTTTTTATAAAAAATTCTGAAATATTTTTTAAAGCCAAATTAAGTCTTAAAATACTTAAGTTCCGAGATATGTATATCTTGAAACATTAGAATAAGAAAACTAAACCTTTTTAACAAAAAATAATCTTAAATAGTTTTTAATATATGTTTTCTTTAAAAAAATATTTTGCATATAATATCAAATTAACGGATAAAACAAATAATTTTTATAATTCTTTTATTCTAGAAAAACGTTTTTTGAAAATATTTGATACTTGATACATAACTTGTATATGTAACAAAGGAATTAATCTTTACCTAAAAATGTAAATCTTTACCTAAAAAATGTTAATGGCATGATCAAAAGACAAAACAATAAAAGACAAGTAAAATTGAATTTTAATTTCTAACATAAAATATATTTTTTATAAATAAAAAAACTAATAGGAAATATAATTTTAATATAAAATAATTTAATGGTGTATTATGACTAGTAAGCTTGCGCTAAGCTACTTCTGACACTATTAAGCTAAGAATTTCGAATTATTCTTCTTGAGGTCCGACCATTTTTAATTAAGAGTTATAATATTTAAAAAAATAAAAACACATTGTTTTTTTTTTCAAGTTTTTGAATAAGTTTAAATAAAAAAAACACTGAAGAAAAGAAACTTTTTATGTGAATTTCGTTTAGAAACGGCATTTATGCATTCTTGTTCTTTATATTCATTAATTTTACAAAACTTATTTATTTTTGTATTTCTATTTTATTAGCATACCACATCAAGCTACTGTCGAACAGTGGTTGAATACTATGAGAAATTGCACTTTCGCTCCACCAACAATAGTGAAAATACTTTAGCAAAGCTTAGGAGATCTAGATCGCGACAGAGACGATCTTCATCTTCAGATTACAAAAGATATCGCAGAAGATCTTCATCAAAATATAAAAGGAGTAGAAGATCACGTTCAAGAGAATCTTTTAAAATACGATATCCGAGATCCCCGAGAAAAAGATCTCCGTCTTCAGAATATAGAAGTGCTAGTTATAGATACAATATAAAGAAAACAATCAGACATAAAAGTCGATCTCGTTCTAGAGAAAGTCTTAGATATTCCAGGAGGTCGTCATCTTTTGAATCTAGGCGAAGGTATCATAGATCTCCGTCAACAAGGCATGACAATCCAAGAAGGTATTGTAACAAAAGGTCTTCATCAAGGGAATCAAGAACTTCGAAGAAGCTTCGTGTGGATAAATACAAACGTGATCGCGAGTCCTCCGAAGAAATACCTCAAAAGAAGCGGAAACAAGAAATTGATTTGCGAAGGGTTTTAAACTACTACAAATCAAAAAGAGCATCTAAGGAATCCGAAACTATCAAGCCGGAGGAGAGCAAAAAGACTTTATCGTTATTTGGTGAGTGTTTTCATTATTTTTTTTATTTTCATTTTTTTTGAACTCCGAAGCTTAATCAGATTTCAGTCGCTAGTATGTCTTTGTAAACATTAACTAACAAAATAATAAAACATATTTTTTATGTAGAATTTATTTAATTTAAGCTAATGTTTAGTTTTCAATTTTTGTTTTGTAAGCTTAAATGGTGTTCTATTTCTGTTTTGCTCTAGTCAAGTTTAAGATTATAAAACATGTATTAATATCTCTATTTATGAAGGTATGTCAGATAAAGTTTATTATAGAATGACAAAATATACAAATACTATCATCAATACCTGCTACGAAAATTTAGAAGTCAAGTAAATCTAAAATGTCTTTTTTAAAATTGTTAAATTAAAATTCTTTCTCATTGTTCAAGCGCTTTGATTGGTACCGTGGTATGAATTATACCAATTGTTGCGATACAGGGTATCCTTATAATCGGATTCTTAGGAGACTATTTTTCTTTTATTTTTAATTTCTCTCTGTATGCTAGAACAAACAAAACATTTTGGCTATAAGTTGGCTCAAAGCAAAACACGGTTTTTGTATTTAGAATCTCTTAAAAAAGCCTAGTATTTTTTAAAAATAAAAGTCATTAAAAATATACCCTTATTTATTAGAATTTTATTTAGAAAACAAAATATTGAATAAGAGAATCAGGGAAGAGTAATTATACTTCTGATATATGAGTTGATCTAGTGTAGAAAGTGTATTTCAGTCACTAGACTGGCTCATTGGCTTTGAAGCACTTTTCAACAGTTAAATTGGAATATAACAACCAACCCAACCGAACATAGTACGGAAACATGTGTCTCTAGTAGTATGTTTAACATGGGAAGACAAAAAATAAGCAATTTCAAATATTACTGGTCCGGTTGTAAAACTCTCAATTCAAAATATTGTTTTCCGTAAGACTTTACTTTTCCCTAAATATACTTTTCATTATACTGGACTGTTGCTTAAGAGTTTGTAATTAAATCTAGTTTGTATTTTTGAAATCAAATAAATTCTATTATACTAGAATAATTATTGATGTATTATTTTTGACATATTTTTTATTCGAATAAAAAACAATAAATTATTTAAGTTTTGTTATTTTAGTTTAATATTTATTTATTGAAATATTGGTTGGAGTATGGTATGAGTGTGCCACACCCAATTTTAAATTAGCCACCATAGCGGCGGTTTTTAATCCATTCACGTGACTTCGATACTCAACAGAGATGTTAAAGTAGAGCATAAATGGTACAAAAAAAATAACAAACTATTTGGTTAAACCCAACCTACCTATTCTTACCAAGTAGGAAACATTCTACTAAAGTGGATTTGTTCCAGTGATTTCAAATCATTAAAGGAGTACTGTCCCTTAATCTGCATAAAACATGACAAAGGCACCAGAGATGAGAGTATCAGTCTCCTGTGCAGCTAGTCCGCACCTTGCATTCCATCTACAACATCTGTTTTGCTTTGAGGTAGAGAAACAAAAGTGGTGTGACATGATGACAGCCCAAGATATATGGAGCTCCACTCCTTGTCTAGCGAGTAGGTCCGCAGTTTCGTTTCCGACCACATTGCACATTCCAGTTATCACTCATTAGGGAATCTGAAGAATCGCTTCACAACGGTGTCTTCAATATGGAAGCCTGTTCCTCATCCGTTTGCAGTCTTCGAACCATCTGTTTAGATTTTCCAAGTGAAGTCACCTAAAGAACACCGTCCTTTCTATTCTGATTTTAATATTATATTCTGCCAGAATGTTTTACCTTGAACTTATCCAAGATTCTTTTGAGTACTTTCAGAAGAAATTACATGACGAAAAGCCGATTGGTCTATAGTCTTTGGCCTTAGAGTGGTCCACTTTACTTAAGTATAAAAATAACTTTTACCTCTTTCCAGATTTTTGGTATGGTATGAAACTTCGTTTCTTTTTTTGTACTGCTTGACAAGACATTTGTAGTCCTTCCATTCATTAGACCTATATGATTTATTGAAAAGGGTCATAAAGTATCTCCTTAGCCTTCTGAGCTGTTCATCAAAGTAGGCTGGTAGTTTCTTTTTCCCAGGTCGGCTTATTTTGTACGATGTAGTTTCCTCCTCTCCTTTCAGACTTTCAGCTACATGCTTAAGCTAGCTAGAAGCAATTTTCTTGAACTGAACCCAGTTTCGTTGCATTCCGTGCTTTCCCAGTCCTAATCTTTGGTGTTCGTCAGGAGCACAATGATATGTGGTGGTATGGTTGTCTCGTGGGCCAAGTACACAGACGTTAGTAGAAGCCTGCCACTGTTGCCCTCTATACAGACTTACTACCTATCTAGTTTACAAGACCTCGGTTTCCTCTTGCGCCTCCTAAGCCTATGCGCCCACTACTCTTACAAAGAGTCTGTCGATTATCACCAATGTTTGCGAACCTTCCAGGTAATCATGTCCACCCCATGTTTTGTCCCTTGATCTTTAGTAACGTGCTGTTTTCGAAGACAGTGATGAAGCTACGCGGTAGAGTTAGAGGTAGTTTAGCTCCTTTCCATAACTCAACCATCCTGTTGAAGGCGTCCTTGAGTACTGCACGGATGCATGACAATCGCATGTTGTCACTTGGAAACATCTAAAACGCAAACTCGACTCGAGAATCGGTGACTTGAAATGTGGATTCGCGTCGAACGACTTATCCATTATATTAAAGAGTTCCCCTTCGATAATTTACATTCGCTCCATATTTATTCTCATGTCCGGTGCTCCGTGGTCGATGTAGATGAGTTTCAAATCTTCCTTAAGAACATCTTTTAGGTGGAGATTTTCAAGCCGTTGCATAATGCTACTGGAGTTAAGTCTAGAACTTAGCATTCCAGACATGCGAGGTTAAAGTCGAATCTTGAGAAGTCCAACACACTTAGCTCGTCGAAACGATTGCTTTTCGTGCGTGGCGCTAGCCACAAGTTGGTGTAGATGTCCTTGAAAGCGCACTTCTTTTATCTAAGACCGTACTGTTTAGCTCCTCGTTGGTATAATTCAGCCATGGGATTCTTTTTGGGGAACACCGTTCACTTGATCGTCGACCATTTCTTCGTCTGAGGTATAATCATTAATCAATTGTAAATAAAATGTTCATTGTTGCTTTCCCGAAAATTAAAATTAGCAAAAGGATAGATTTTGTTTGAGAGCCCGTCATTGACGGGTGCGGCCTGACTTACATCGTTCACACATGAGGTCATATTATATTTACCAGACATACTCTTCTTAATCTTCTCGTTTTAAGACAACAATCGTCTGCCCGTTTAGACATTGCGCTAAGTGCTGAGAGCCTTTGGTCCGCTGTCTGCTCCCAACGCGACCAATCCGTCTTGATAATAACTACACGGCATAGCTCGAAGGGTAATTGCTTCCATTGCCTCCTAAACCGCTACTACTTTATCGAAGTAGCGTTTGACAAGGTATTTCTCAAGAAGAAGGAAATTAATGCTTACTCTTTAATGTATATTGTTGAATTTCTCCGTGATTCAAAATTGCACTGCATTATTGAATGATTTGAAAGCAATTGGAATCAAAAATACAAAGCAAATTTGCTTCTGCATTTTGAAATTTGGATATATTTTCTTATATTTATCTATATTTTATAATATATCTTTGAAAAATAATATATTTTTTGGGAAAACATAAGTGTTTTTGTTTTGTATTTCCTCTGAATAGAGCCAGTTATGTCTGTCTGTTATTTTAACGAGTGAGTTAGAGGTACCCTTTTATTTCATCAACATCGAAATTATGAGAGTGGCGACAGGTAGTATTTCCGACTCACATGAATGACAAATTCAGAGTGAAAGGCAAAAGTACTAGCACCTACTGTGATACCTACTTTTTCCAACAATATTCACTGAAATTCAATTTTTGTTATGGGTTCACTATTAAACAGGACTATTTAAACAACTATTACCAGGGCTTAAAAGATGACATTAAGCTTGTAGTTGTTGTTTAGTTGAAATTTATCCTACTAAAAATACACTTAACAAGAAGTTATTTGAATTTTATTTGTTTTAGGAAAAATAAACAAAAGCAACGAGGAAAGTGCTATAACTAAAATGGATACAATCAGTAATGCAAATTTTAAAGTGACATTCAGCAATACAAAAAAACCAGAATTAAGTACAAATTCTCTGGACATTCTAAAAAATATGACGGTCCCTATAAATTCAAATTCAGAAAATCAAGCTTTTCATCAAGGATTATTTTTAGATGTGTCAACGAATGGAACTGAACCACTGTTATTTACAAGGAGGTCTTCAAAAACTGAATTAACCAAACCAGAATCTACTCTTCTGATTGAAAAAGAGTCAGAAAATGCGATGCTTTCTTCGCAGGATAATCAAGCACCTACTTGCGATCAATCAGTTGCAACTATCGAACCATCCCTAAATTTCTACCAAATTTCTAAACCCGATTTAGAAACCTCAAAACCATCATTCTCAGTAAAAACTTCAATTGAATCTGAGAACAAAACGTTTGAATGTATTCAACCTCAGGATTTTGGGTTATTGTTCCAATCTATATTACAAGAACAAAATCCTAGTTTTAAGCTAAAAGATTCAATAAACAACACCGAATCGGTAAAGTCTGTTCGATCAAGTACTCAAGATTCATCGATGACTTCTTTTGATCTATTTCGTGTTTATAGGCAACCTCAAGTTCCAACCGAGAAAATAAAAATATCACCGTTAAATGCGTTGGATTTATTCCGTGTTTATAGACAACCCCAAGATCCAACTAAAGACAAAAGGAGATCCCCGATAACTTCTTTGGAAATATTAAGATCCGAAGTTAGAATACCAGAATTTAAAAAAACTAGCCCTATATCAACATTACGGCAGAAAAGCTCAAAAGAAACTGGATTGAATCTAACAATTCCTCAAAAGATGAGGTTAATTGAAAAATCATATAATATAGAGCTTAATGAATCTTCAGAAAGCTTGAACTTTGGAACAAGTAAGGAACTGCTTAGTTCAATTGAAGTTGGGAAAATATACACAAACCCATTTGATAAAACAAGTCCTAAATCAACATTTTCCTTCGAACAAAGTTTTCCATTAAAAAGGTCATCTATTCCTGACCAAAATGGAAGCGTTCTAGATCTTAGTTTCAAAGAACCATTGGTTTCAGACCTTTATCAAAAAGAGAATGCTTTCAAAAAATTTTGTAATTCTAGTTATGGGCTAAATATTGAAAATTCTAAGCAAACGTCAACAACTTTTGGATCAATCAAAGAACGTAAGCTTTTTTCACGATTTTTATAATTGTTTTAATTAGATGGAAATTATATTTCTTTTACCATAAACTTTACTAACAAGGTATGACAATATATGGAGGAAGAATCTTAATAGCATTGAAATAAGACTCCATTATATAACACTTTTTGAAGATAGATGTAAGAGAGATTCCCATACAGTTCAAACAAATATATTTTAAGCCCGTCAAATAAAAAATGATAAATTACACAACTAACCAAAAGTTGAAGCAATGATATTAAGGATTTGGTGCAAGCACATATACCTTCCTGACGATTGTTCGCGAATTTTTCTGATTCAGATTAAAGACAAATATGGTCTGGTTTAGAATTAGAAAAATATAGCTAATTTCAAATAATTATATAATAATAAATTATGTAATAAAACTATTGTTTTTTTTTTTCTAAAATTCTTTTTTTTTATTAGTCAAGTATACTTATAAAATACTGTATCGCATGTTCAGATCGGACATAGTTTATCCCTTCAAATCTGATTTGCAAAAGGTTTATGGCAGACGAATAAAGCCTTTACAAAAGGGTATACATACTTCACTAGTTCTAGAATAATTCAATTAATTTAATTTAAAAAATTAACATTAAGTGCAATTTGTTTCGCAGTAATTTAGTGTGAAAAGTAAGCACTTTTGGTATTTTTTTTTGTACTTCGGAACGTATTTCTACTTCACCACTTCATCTTGCAATTAGAAGATTATGAAGTGCATATTTCTTAATTACATATTTTAGTTGTACTGTTTAAATATTTTGAATTTTAAATATAATTTTTAAATTTATTCTTTACATTCCAGAGAATTATTGGAACAAGGACGTTCTTGAACGTATTGGAATGCCAGGAACTCGAGTCAACAAAGAAACAATGACTGATGGTATTTTTTGGAAGCTGATTTAAATTTAAAATTAATTTCTTTAAATTATAGAAGTCGTGATCTCGGAGAAAAAAGGTCCACCGGTAGATAAGGAATGCCAAACTGATGCCAATATGATTACCGATTTCGGAACTCAGACTCTCCCTTGTATAATTCATCAAGCTGTAGAAGAAATAATTGAAATATTGTCAGATGATGATAATGGCGAACCTGCTCAGGAAACTGGGGGAGATCAAGTTGCACCGATACCAGTTGCTATAGCAAAAGAAGGAACTGTGATTTTAAAAATAACTTTTGAAACTATCTTAGTCGAAGCAAAATCTTACTATCCAAATCACCAAAAGTTTCTTGAGCATTTGGAGGAAATCAGATCTATTTCACCATTTTTCAAAGCCAGTTACTTCAATAATTACCTCTATATTTGGACAACTAAATATTTTGGGGAATGGATTATGGAGTTTTTAGCTACATTCAAGTACCAGCCAAATAAAATCATCAGCATTGTATTCAGTGACAATCCTCCTGAAAGTTCTGAATATAAAGAGATCAAAGACAAAACTGCCAAAAAGTTATTAAACTCAGGGATGAGCAAGGTCAGGTTGATATTTATGAAACTAACAGGTTATCAACAGAAGCTCAACGAAAATAATTATAAATCCGTTATTCAAAAGATTCGTAAGCTCACAGCAGTTAACGACAATTTCAAAAACATACTCCAAGAAAGCAATATAATGTATTCGAATAATACCATTAAAATCATATCAAATACATCGATGGAATACACAAAAAGATTGAAAGAATTGGTCAACACTTTCAACTTCAATAACTTTAAGGGATTAAAACTGAGCATTTTTGACTACTATGTAAAGTTGAAAGTTATTGGAGTTAAATATGAAACGACCATTGAACAATTAGACAAAGTCTTACAGATGTGTCTTCAAAAAACTTGTTTGCAAGTTGCAAATTGGTTTGTGGCCGAATATAAGTCACCTTCGATATTCGTTTACGTTCCAAGAAAAGATGCCGACTTCATCAAAACAAACCCAAAGTTTGTTGTAAAAGGAAAATTCATTATTATCTTTGATTTCGTTGATCGGAATTAATAGATTTCATTAAAGTTTTTTTTTTTTTGAATAAATGTTGTTATTTATTTGAGAATTTTCTTTCATACTATCACCATTGAGGCCAGTTTAATTAAAAATCGATTAAACTATTAGTGGCTTAAAAAAATTGTATAATTACAATATAAATACCGTCGGACATGAAAATGTCACTAATTTTATATTTGAACTATTCAATATCAAAAAATGCACTGAAAAATTAAAAGAATAATCCATCACAATAAATTAACCAAAATATTTTAATGCAACGGTGCATTAGAACAACGTTCCGTACTAGCGTTCTTTTTTTTATAATATTAATTCTAAAATTGCCCCATTCTTCACAAAACACATTAGGCTTTAGTTGTACCTTTCCAATCTATTTAGAACAAAAATAGTTTCTGATGTCTTCATCATTACCTTTAAACGGCGGTATTTAATTCGAGAATTTATATGGTATTAAAAGAATCGCAATCAATTTAGATTAAAATGAATATAGAATATATTCAATATTTCAAATGCGACTTCATTGTCAAAGATTTCAAGATTACAGAAAAAATCTGTCATAATATTTAAAAAAAATCAATTTCAGTCAAACAATAAATACGCTACATTAATTTTTTTTAAATGTAGTATTAAAAAAAGATAGTATATGCAAATTCTAAGAAGCCAAACAATAAGCTAAATTTAAAGTTTTGCCGTCCATAAGAATAAATGTCTAAGATTGGATAATAGAATGATCAAATAGGTTTCTTATAGATGTACTAGTAAGATTTGGAGGTGAAAGACATAAAGGAGATATGAAATCCAAAAATGTATACACACGTTTTGATTGACTCATTGGCCATAGACCGTTCAATTTGGAAAACGGTGTTTTAATTGTATGATATTTTTTTGTTAAATGTTGTTAGTGAAATATTAAAAAAAAATGTTCTTAAGCGAAATCAAACAGCTAATATTAATGACAATAAGCACTGCTTTACCGCACATCCCTTAGTTCAACTAATGTTTTTTTAAAATAAAATTATTACCTTACCTTTACCTTTTGTAGCTTACAACCTATGGTTGGTTTTCGCTTGCTTCAAAAGGTTACTCCATTCTTGTCTGTCCGCTGCCTTTCTTCTCTATGATGTTTTACACCGCAGCGTCGTCAAATCGTTTTCCACCGCGTCAAGCCAGCGCAGGCGAGGTTTTCCTCTTTTTCTTCTACCACCATCAGGAAAGGAGAATAAAC
>JXPG01059239.1:0-33032 GCA_001015175.1 Megaselia abdita | reverse complement strand
CTTTTAGAAAAATAGAAGAAGAAAATTATTGAGCTTACCATTACATTTTTTATTGTTTTCAAAAATGTATGGAGTTATGCGTTTTGACTTGTGAATTTTTGTATGATAATTTCACTTGACAGAACAAATTCGTTATTTTAAAGGATCGTATACAAAAATTATAATTTTTTTTGTCGTATCTATATAAATTAAATAAAAATACACCCAATACCGCAAAAATATATTTTTTTGTTTAAATGGAGTTAGGCCCTTTGCCTTGTGAATGGCTCATATATTAGTTGTTATAATGATTAAGAGGAGGTAAGAACGAAGACCTTCAGAAACTAAATTTTCTGTTGGAAAAATCTTTGAAGCTCGAAATAAACTTCTCGTAAATAGTTATAAGTTTTTCTGATGTGAATATCTTCTAAAGGACAATTCCGAAATTATATTCTGATTCCTTGATATGTCAGAAAAATAATATTTTCTTATATTCTTCTGACGTTATAATCATTGATTATATTAGTTTTTATAATAATACCAGTTTTCGCTGTATCATCGAATGCGAGACTTGCAAAGACTCCGGTGGCTGAACTACTTACAAGAGGAGGTAAGAACGAAAACCTTCAGAAACTATATTTTCTGTGGGAAAAATCTTTGAAGCTCGAAATAAAATTTTCGTAAATAGTTATAAGTTTTTCTGATGAGAATATCTTCTAAAGGACAATTCCGAAATTATATTCTGATTCCTTGATATGTCAGAAAAATAATATTTTCTTATATTCTTCTGACGTTATAATCATTGATTATATTAGTTTTTATAATAATACCAGTTTTCGCTGTATCATCGAATGCGAGACTTGCAAAGACTCCGGTGGCTGAACTACTTACAAGAGGAGGTAAGAACGAAAACCTTCAGAAACTATATTTTCTGTGGGAAAAATCTTTGAAGCTCGAAATAAAATTTTCGTAAATAGTTATAAGTTTTTCTGATGAGAATATCTTCTAAAGGACAATTCCGAAATTATATTCTGATTCCTTGATATGTCAGAAAAATAATATTTTCTTATATTCTTCTGACGTTATAATCATTGATTATATTAGTTTTTATAATAATACCAGTTTTCGCTGTATCATCGAATGCGAGACTTGCAAAGACTCCGGTGGCTGAACTACTTACAAGAGGAGGTAAGAACGAAAACCTTCAGAAACTATATTTTCTGTGGGAAAAATCTTTGAAGCTCGAAATAAAATTTTCGTAAATAGTTATAAGTTTTTCTGATGAGAATATCTTCTAAAGGACAATTCCGAAATTATATTCTGATTCCTTGATATGTCAGAAAAATAATATTTTCTTATATTCTTCTGACGTTATAATCATTGATTATATTAGTTTTTATAATAATACCAGTTTTCGCTGTATCATCGAATGCGAGACTTGCAAAGACTCCGGTGGCTGAACTACTTACAAGAGGAGGTAAGAACGAAAACCTTCAGAAACTATATTTTCTGTGGGAAAAATCTTTGAAGCTCGAAATAAAATTTTCGTAAATAGTTATAAGTTTTTCTGATGAGAATATCTTCTAAAGGACAATTCCGAAATTATATTCTGATTTCTTGGTATGTCAGAAAAATAATATTTTCNAAGACCTTCAGAAACTAAATTTTCTGTTGGAAAAATCTTTGAAGCTCGAAATAAACTTCTCGTAAATAGTTATAAGTTTTTCTGATGTGAATATCTTCTAAAGGACAATTCCGAAATTATATTCTGATTTCTTGGTATGTCAGAAAAATAATATTTTCTTATATTCTTTGACAACTCTTCGCTCTCATAACTTCCTCATAAATTTTGAACTGGCAAAAAAGGGAAATTTATTTGTTAACTATAAAGTTTTGCCAAACAGAGTTTTACTCTCGTTGTTCTTACTTAATAGTTCTCAGTCCACTAAAGTCTTGGGGTTTACTGAATTCTTAAATAGCAATATGGGTTGAGAATTTCGTTTTGGTTTTCTTTGTAGATCCTAAATAACTTTAGATTTTGATAGAGAAATTAGTTAATATTATCTGCTGTTTAGTTTCTCTATCTATAAGCATTCATTCATAAACCATTCCTATTGCCTTAAACAAATTTCACAGTTCAGAATTTGTAAAAAAAAAGTCCATCAAAACCCGACAACCTTTTAATCATTTCAACCCAAACCATTAAATAAAATACAAATTCCCTAAATAATAAAAAATAATTGTATAGAACATAAAATTGAACGCGGTTAACCTCGATAACAATAAATGTAATATCCGTTATGCAACTCAATATTGAAGGTAATGGAAACTGATTTCGATGTTCCTAAGAAATAAATGCAAATGACATGTCTTTCTAAAAGCTAGCAGTTTTTTAGCCGTTCAAACAGCATCCTTTATAACAATTTTCGTTGTTCGTTTATATCCCTCTGGTAAGCAAGTAAACGAAATGAATGGATGAATGAATGAAACGAAGAATGAGTGAATAAGAAACCTAATATCATGCACTATTCATCGAACAAAAGGATAGGGAAAATTCAATATCCGGATGCAAACAGCAACATTAGATTTCTTGAAATTGAGAGCAATTTCCATACGACATCGACTTCATTTCCCCAAAAAAGGTACTGAAATGAAAATATTTGCTGAAGAAAACAATGCAAATATAACTAAACTTGTTTATCCGTTTGACTTGGAAGACTACTTGGATTTCTTGATTCCACGAGAGGAAGTGGGGATGGTTTTCCCCGAAGCGAAGCATTCTTTTCCATTCTCTGTTCTTGAAAGCAACCGGAAACTATCCTTATCGATTTTATTTCAATAAAACGAAAAAGACCTTTCCACAATAATTAGAGGAAATTACATTTTTTCTATCATTTAATCGAAGAAATAGTTTGTGGTGTGAAGACTTTTGTTATTCATGGAATGGAATTCATTCCATATCCAAAAGAAAATTCTCCAAGTATACATTTCATGTCGATTTAGTCCGTTGGAATACATCCAACAATTCAAAGCATTATCAAGATCTACAACCTCTGTCTTATGGTCTATGGATTCGTTTACCAATAACCACAAACACACCAAAACATCCTCAACTGGAATCCTTGAACGAACAATAGTTTCAAACTATTGTACTTCTATGCTTTGATTGGATTTTGAGATAACTCATTATTGACTTTGAGATTCATTACCAGTCGAACTGGTTGCTTGGCTTTCCTTTTGTTCTGCTTTGAAAAAACATGAAAGTGGAAATTTGGTATAATACTTATTATATGAAGTGATAGCTTATTCTGGTTTAATTAATGGCTTTATTATAAAATGACATTCGATGCTGAATATTGTAGTCAATAAAATAATGTGAATTTTTTAAATATATATTGATTATTTTTGGTTTTTGAATAGTGGATTTCTTTAATTAAGAGTTTAGTTTACTAACCATGTCAGTCGGGAAAATATAAGCTATTCATAATTTTAGGCGGCTGACATGTCGGATGTATATTGAAAAACGGCGTTGGCTTTTTTATTGGAATAAGGATTATTAATTTTTGTGGGATTCCTCGATACTAAAGTGTCCAACAGCAAATCTATAATTTAAGGCATTTCTTGTTAGTAATATAAACTTCATGCCTTGTTCAGGAGATTTAAAATAAATAACAAGACTACGATGTTCTTTAATATTAGTCAAGTCGAAGAGTGTCCTTAAGGAGGTCAAGAGTATATGTTCATAGTGAATTGAACTATCTAGAAAAAAGATTGATCAATTTACTGGAATGCAAGACCTTCAATCTTTTTTACTTTATATCTTAAAGTTGAAAAGTCTTAAAGATGTTACAATCTTCTGACCAAAAATTTCTATAGTTAAACAATGTGCAACATTATTGAATGGAATTCCCTCATCTCCTGGTTCCTATCACAATCTTATATACTCTGTATTCACCCTCAATTTCCTTTTTATTGAAGAGTGCTTGAATTCTTTAAATGGATTTATTCAGAATTCGTTTCTTTTGAGCATTCATCGTCTTTGACTATTTGATGTTTTGTGTATCTAGTCTCCTCAATATAAATACCTGAACAAGTCTTGTAATAATCTGCTTACAATTTAATTCTTTCTTGCAAGCTACTATATTGATATTTCCAAAGTATTGTAGTAGGATATATTCCAATAGTAATATCAATTCACATTTGTGTCTTGATGGATATTCTTCACTCAAAAAAATGGGCTACATATTTTAATGATCTGGAAAATACATATTGTCTTGAGTATTTTAAAAAAAAAATCTTCACGCATTTTCTTGATGAAAATAAACATATATTTTAAATGCTGTCAGCTATAATTCCATAGTAGAATTTCTGAAGGCAATAGGCACGAGTTTCTTCGAAGTTTTCCATAAAGACAATAAATCCATAAAGATAGTTTTAATAATTCATGAAACAAAAATATCTGAATGAATTGAGTATTCACATAACTTCAATACTCTTAACAATTACGGCAAAAAATTAAATACATTGGAGTGCAATTTTTCGAAAATTATTTACATGATTTTTGCAAATTTTGTATTAAATAATTTCGGAATGTTTATGTCATGTATATAACTTATCGTCTAGCAAAGGGGTCACATTTTTGAGTCAAAAATACAATTTTCGTGAAAATTCCTTTTTAATCAAACTTTTCTTCTAGAAAGTGTTTTATTTAAGAAAATTAAGACATTTCTGTAAAGAATCCAATATTTTAAAATTTGCATATTTTTGAAAACAATGCTGAGGTGTACCACTGTTAAAATTTGTAGTCAAAAATACAATTTAAGTGAAAATGCCTTTTTAATCAAACTTTTCTTCTACAGTGTTTTATTTAAGAAAATTAAGACATTTCCATAAAAAATCTAATATTTTAAAATTTTCATATTTTTGAAAAAAAAAAATGCAAAGGGGTACTGTCAAATTTTTTAGTCAAAAATTTAATTTTCGTAAAATTGCCTTTTTAATCAAACTTTTTGTTCTATTAAAGTAAATTAAGACATTTCCGTAAAAAATCCAATATGTCAAAGTTTTCATATTTAAAAAAAAAATACCACTGTCAAATTTTTTAGTCAGAAATACAATTTACGTGAAATTTACTTTTGTATCAAACTTTTTTTCTACAATGTGTTTTATTATTATGAAAATTAAAACATTTCCGTAAAAAATACAAAATTTTAAAATTTTCATATTTTTGAAAAAATGCAAAAGGTTACCAGTGTTGAATTTTTAAGTCAAAAATACAATTTTTGTGAAATTGCCTTCACTATGTTTGTCATAAATTATTTTATGACAAATTTTCGAAAAAGTATCTGATGTTTAGTTTTATTGACTCAGAACAAGTATCTGAAAACGTTTAGATAAAAAAAAATATTTTATACACAATATGATTTCTTAAGATGTGATGTATTTTAAAGTGGGACATTTCTTACTTAGGGTTTAGTAATCTTATATAGATTCTCCTCCACACTATTCATTCCTGTAAGGAATGTCAGTGTAAAGGCTAACATTGTAGAAAAAATTCTACCATTGAGAGATATGATAAAGTAAGAAAATTTCCCACATAAAAAAAAAATATTTGTTTTTGGGCAAATGCCCATTCAAATCTTATCTGGCAGTTTTGAACTAGTTTGAGTGGTCGTTTTTGGATGGTTTAAGAAATTTTTGATGTAGACATAATCTTGTTAAGTAATCGAGTTAAGAAAAATAAACATCAGATACACTTCATGAACATTTTTGAAGAATGGCCCTTCATAGTCCATCTAAGTAGTTTTCTTTAGATAGTTTTTTGTATGTATATTCTAGTTTTTAGATAAATTTTATATTTTGAAAGAATTTTCTTTTTTTATATTTTTCTTATTTTGTGATAAATTAATACCTAGAACAGTATATAATATTATGAAAAGACATTATACAAAAAAAAAAAATATACTTTTGCTATATTGAAATATCAACAAAATTATTTAATAAGATAACCAAAAAGATATTAAAATGAGGTGACTTTTTTGTTTCAACTTTTGCCTTGCAAGGTACTTTTGCAGTAAAGGGAACATTTCCCTTTTTAATGTAAAAAATTGTGCGTTTGTAAACTACATTTTTTGTACATACAAGTGTATATAAAAAATCCCACCCTGATATCAGTTGTTCTTAACTCTGTGAGTGATTTATCGCTTTTCTATCTCAATTTCAAGAAAGACTAAGTATGGAATTTGTGACAGCCAATGTTCATGTATCAGCCACTCTCGATCATGTGACCATCAATTATTCTCTAATAGTTCTGAATAGTTAATGATTGCTCTAGTTTCTCGATCTGCAACATTCTCTTTGGATACTACTTTGTGCCAGTCTCGTTCATCTGTCCCTTGTAAAATTTAAACAATTCCATTTTTGTGTGCCGTGATTTTTGATTTTAAATTTAGTATTTCCTAAAGCAGCTTCTTGGAGTTCAAGACGTGGTCATGAAACATACTTGAAACTAACATACGAAATAGAACTTTCGATTGGAGAAAGTCTTTTGGTTTCCATGTTAGACTGAAAAGTGTCTCCACCTTTGGCAGCCCTTTAATCCATAACTACCTCAGTTGTGCAAAGATTTGTTCATCCGATTCAGTATTTTCACGATGTATAGCCTCCATCCGCACTTAAGATGGTTAAAATCGCCAAAATTATTATAAAATTCTTTTCAGGAGAAAAATAAATGTTTTTAAGGATTTTCCGAATCAAATAACCCACACTTTGTCTATTGTTCGTTTTAATTGTTAAATTTACTAGAAAACACCTTAAACAATACAAACAATAAGATAAACTTATAATAGAATATATAAAAAATACTTCATCATTAAATAATAGTTTACTAAAATATCGATTTACCTCATTTCAGTGATAAAAAGTATACGTGCTCACATAGGTTTTATATCACATCATTATATTTTACACCTACAGTCTTGACACTATCGATTTTTATTCTATTCCTCTGACCTTTTTGTGTTGATTAAGATAAATCGAGTGAAAAACAATATAATGTCAAGATGTAATACATTTTATTTCGTAGAGATCGAAGGTTGTGATAATTAAACGAAATTGAAATCCTTAAAGTAATAAAATTAATTTCAAAATCTGAAACCAAAGTCATTGAAATTAAGTGCCCTTCTATCACAATCCTATTATTCCAATCGAATGAAAAGTTTACCAATTTACTCTCTCATTTAACTGCCATTGCAAATCAATTGAAATCTAATTAAACTTTCATTTCGATTTCAGAAAATCAATCCTTCCCACAAAAAGGACACAAGGAAACTAGATGACAAACAGACTTGAAATGGGCTAGTTGAAGTAACATTATGGTATCTTCCCAATCCAAAGTAGAGAAATCAATGATTCTATAACAAAAGAAAAAGACATGTTGATGACTAGTTGGTGGCCAAAACTTTGCTATAGAGGCAATCAACAACAACAAGAAGAACAAGACAAATACTTGATAGCACTTCAAGAACTATTTTTCAACCGCAAACCATTTAATCAAGATACTAATCTCAACTGTACCATACTTAGTCTAAGGAAGATTTCATTTAAACGTAGGTGAATAAGAGGGATGATTGATTCGATGTAGCGGTAAGTATTGTCTAATGATCATGTTGTTTTTGTTAAGGGGTGTTTCACTGGTTTTCTCGACAACTTATTGTGTAAAATTAATTAAAAAAAAAAAAATCAAGAAAAAAGTGAACCACCCTAATTCCCACATTGATCATAAAAAAATTTCAAAAAAATAAAATTCACGCTCATACTAATACTAAAATTTAGTGGCGGACCTATGGTCGGCGAACGCGATAGAGACCGTGAAGCGGTGCGCTGGGAATTGGGCGATATATCAACGCCTCAATACAATAATGGAGGATCCCAAATGGTTGGCGGAACAGGAACATTATGTGGTGGACAACAGGCGGCTTTTAGCCAACAGCAGCAACGATTATTGCAACAACAGCAGCAGCAACAGCAGCAACAACAGACAATCGTTGCACAACAACAACTGTTACAACAGCAAGTGCTACAAACAAATTGGACTGCCGAAAGTGAACAACTACAACCAATCAGACGAAATGAATCAGAAATCGACGATCAGCAATTTTACGATACCACAGCTGGTAATATTGGTTGGCCTAGAAATAACCCTAGTGGTAGTTACGGCTATATTGATAATAATGTTGGAGCCAATAGTTACAATGCTCCTCAGTTTGTTCCTGTTGGGAGTAACTATGGTTATAATATTAATACAACATCAATGGGTTCTAGTGTTGATAACAACAGTTTTAGTAAATATTTTGATTTTATATCTTCTTTCATAACAATTTTCTGGGACTGAACTTGTTTATCTTTATATTAGCTATGTTTTAGATATCTTTCTATATATCTGTTGTGTTAAAGAGCCCTCAACTTTTGGCTTTGATTTGATATTATATTTCATTTGAGATAATTGGGTGGAGTGGCAGTTGCTTAATGTTATTAGATGTAGAGTTTTTGGACTCAGCTTTTCTTCACAGATGGTTATATTTCGAGCTTTTCAAAACGGCTGACGGAAGGAAATCTCTGAAGAGGTTCGTTTTCTGCGGTGGCTTAAATTTCTAGACGACTTCCATGTCTTAAGATTCTTATGGCTCTCACAATGAGTGAAGCTTACATCCAGATATTTCCAGCGACGATACTTAGGTCAAATGCGCTTGATTGCTAGTTGTTGACGGAAGGAAATCTCTGAAAATGTTCGTTTTCGGGCGTTGGCTTAAATGTTTAGAGGACTTACATGTCTCTCACAATAGACGAGTGAATCTTACATCCAGATATTTTCAGTGACGATGCTTAGGTCGAATCTGCTTGACTTATAATTGTTGCTCAGGATGATTGGTGCTTGATCTAGTCTTTGTTGGGTTTTTGAAAAGTATTTTTCTGACCGACAAACATTCGTCCATTTCTATTACGTGCCGGCCCACTTTATATAGCTTCACAATTGATCGTCTTCTAACTTCACCGTCGACGAAAACAGAACCATAAATAATTCGAAGCATTTTTCTGTCAAGCACATTAAATAGCTACTCATCTTCGGGCCAGAGTGCAGGTCTCACTAGGAAGACTGGTAATACGAGCTCATTAAACAACTTCAACTCATTTGCTATTGATGTAAATTTATAACTCAAGAATTTACTCAGCCCATAGAGACATTATGATTAATTTTTTGATCTCACTAGTAATGTTCTGAAGTATGTGAACTTTGAAATTAAACTGTTGGACCTAGAGTCGGAATGCTTGTTTGAAAAAACATCCAATGAATTAACGATAAAGCAACAGGTATCAAGAGAAGGGAGCTCAGTAGCTAAGTGAATAAGACCTCAAACTTCTACGCTTGACTATACCAGGGATCGAAACTATCATCTGTTTTTACTACACAGGTAGGATTCGATCCCTGGTATAGTTTCTATTACTGTTGGCTCCCGAAGTAAGGTATGGCCAGCTTAAGAAAAATAAAGTCTGCTGATCTTACAAAACGGTTACCAATAAATTTGCGATCTCAATGGTACGACCCATCACCATATTATGACCGACTCTTCTATAATGGGTATCGGCAATTAGCACTAGCAAAATGCGTGAGTGCAATTGTGGCTTCTTTGACAAAATCAAAAAAGGATGCGGCAGTACTTCCGACACTCACGAAAGAACAAATAAGACATATTGCCGTGGATCGAACTCAGAATTGTCAGAGCAGAAATGGAGAGCGACGATTCTGAGTGAGTAGGAGAGAATACATAATACATGAAAAGGTATCTTCAATACAAAAAGAAGACAAACTCAATTCAGGAAATAAGGGCAAATTAAAACAAGAAGCTGTTATGAAGATAATATTTCTTAATATCAATGTTCCACTTTTAGCCACCTCGAATAGTCACGTGATTTACTTTTTGCTGTAAAATATTTTGTACGGCAACAATGAAAAATTGTGTTAACAGTGGTGGTGAATATAAAGTTAGCCCTATCCGACTGTGGCATTCAAAGAAACATCCCTGAGGTGTTTCTATTTTACAGTAGGCCTCAAAATGCCTCAAAAACTCTTCATACATTAGTGAAGTTTGTGGTATAAAACAATTTCTGAAAAGATGAGTGAAGTAATTCGAACATAGCCTGTCGGTAACTCTCATCATCATTAAGAGCTTGCTTATTGCGAGTGTTGTACTGCGTCCATCACAATCACGGCTTTGCTTCCGCTGTTGTTAAATTAAGTTCAATTGAATTCCAAATCGAACAAAAACTGTTGCCAAATTGTTATGAAAAATGACTAACAAATTTCGACGCCATTCACAAACTAAAACCCCATAAAAACAAATCACAGTTAAAAGTAATTGCCATTCCCCCACTATCGCACCAACAAAAAAAAATAGCATTAATTCCAAAAGTTGTGCTCTTGCTAGTTGCTCAACGTTTCCACTTCTGCAATTTTCCAGTGACCTACAAAGGACCTGGACAGTTGTGCTACTTTTATATTTGTGTAGAGTTGCTACCATTGCAATACGAAACTAATAAGTTGAATCCTTATATGATACAGGTCAAGCAACGGTTGTTGGTCCAACAGTTGGTTTCGTTGGTGGTAAGGAGGTTCGTTATGCTCCATTACCTACTGCTGCTCCGACTGCACACATTACAAATCCTCCAGCTTCCCAACAACAAATGCCAATGCAACAACAACAACAACAGCAATTTCAACCACAACAACATCGCCAGTTGCATCATTCCCAGACGGCAACTGCAATTCTACAACATCAACAATTTCAACAAATTCAACCGCAGCAACAAGCTCTACAACAGCAACCACAACTGCTGCAACAGCAGCAACAACAGCTACAACAGCAGCAAATCTTGCAACAACAAAAACTACAGCAACAAGAAATTGCTGCTGCTGGTACATCATCATTGCAACGGACACATTCCAGATCTATGTCCTCCATACCGGCACCGGAACCATTTATGATAGCACAAGCCAAACAGCAAAGTCGTGTCTTGATAAATGTCGGTGGTGTCAAACATGAAGTATTATGGCGGACATTAGAGCGTCTGCCCCACACCCGTTTAGGTCGCTTAGGACAGTGTCAAACACATGAAACCATCTCTGAATTATGTGATGATTATTCCCTGGTCGACAACGAATTCTTCTTTGATAGGCATCCGAAAAGTTTTAGTTCAATTCTGAATTTCTATCGAACGGGCAAACTCCATATTGTGGATGAGATGTGTGTTCTAGCATTTAGTGATGATCTCGAGTATTGGGGTGTTGACGAACTGTATTTGGAATCGTGTTGTCAACATAAATACCACCAACGGAAAGAGAATGTTTACGAGGAGATACGAAAAGAAGCGGAAAGTTTACGGCAACGTGATGAAGAGGAATTTGGTGAGGGTAAATGCGCTGAATATCAGAAATATCTATGGGAGTTGTTAGAGAAACCGAATACCAGTTTAGCCGCCAGGGTGAGTACTAAAGATTTGATGATTGAGATTCTCATTTTACTTTAGCAGTCACAAGGAGATTTTAGGTTAGTTTATGTATCGTCTACAAAGTAGTTTACACAAACTTATTGGAGGTTCATTAGAAAGCATTTAGGGTATATATTTTGTCTTGAATTTTGGTTGCGATTTACTAGTCACTGGTATTGTGGGAATAGGCTTTGTATAGACAATGTTGCCGGTAGTAAAGCAGGTAGGGAAAATGTTGTCGACATTTTTAAACTTTGTTAGGTTTAATTGCAGTTTTCCGTAAGGAATCTTACATAAAGTAAAGAGTTTTTTTAAAGGGCTATTTCTTAAGTTAAATTCATATTTTTATACGAATTGTTATAATACAGCCAGATATGTCAGTCGATGTGCAATCATCATGTCAGCCAGAAGTCGGATTAACATTGTCAGCAATCTCCACCTTCAGACTAATCTAAAAAAAAAGCTAGCTTCAAACAAATTCTTCATGCGGCTGACATATCTGACAAACAGGTATGACGCCAATCTTACAAAAAAAATTGTATTTCAATCCTGCTGATGGTTTAAGAACTTGAAAAACCTCAAAGAGCTAATGTTTAATAAAATTTTCTGATTTCAAATGGCGTGATCGTCTAAGCCAGAATATATTTATTCACTCAGCCAGCTTTAACTTAATGCGGCTGACATATCTGCTCACTTGTATGGCCGGTCAGACATGTCAGTCATCTGATATTTTGACTCGGCAGCCAGATGTATGATTAGGTAGCTTAAATTTAACAGCTGAGCTGAGCTTAGCATCATAGTTTCTTATGAATATAATGTTAGCCCTAAGAATGGCCTAGCATATCCGCCTGTGACATTCAAAAAACTTCAGAACCGGCCGGGTCTGAGACGTTTCTCTTTTTGAATTAGCCTCAAGAAGCTAATTTCAACATGAAAACAATACTACATACATATGATGATTACCTGAACCATGGCGTTGATGCAGAATCTTTACAGAATTTGTCTCCATCTCTATTGGTTTGCGGTCTCAGCGGTCCAGTTTGTGATTATTTTTGATGTAAACTATCCTTCAAGGCAATCTAACAGCCGTCGGGAACCTTCGTGTCTACCTTGTGTGGGATCTTTTTTAGTGGGGTTTCATCTGACTCTATCTACGATAGTGCTTCACCGGATGGATCTCGATCATAGCACTCTACTTAGCCTAAACAGTGTGCGGCTCGCAAGCATGATTCTCCTTTTGATCTCTTGAGTGATATTGTTTTGGGAGTTAAATCCTTTATTGGCTCGAACTTCTTAGTGCCAATGTTGATGCTGGAGATATCTGCTTGGATTCTACTCTACTCGATTTCATATATTTGGTCTTCTCGATATTTACTCTGAGGCCCATTGATGTGGCATGTGTACTGATGTTGTTGTAGCTTGTTTCTTGTGACGATGTCAATGTCATGTGCATACTCCAAAAGTTGGGCAGACTTTGTTATTATGCTGCTGGATGTTCTGATGTTAGCCCTTCGAACAATGATTTCCAAGCATACATTAAAGAGGTCACAGGAAGGTGCATCATCTGTCTGAAACCTTGTGTGGGGTGAAAAGCTTCCGACACCTTCTTGTTTACTCACTTGGTGATAACTATTTTGAGCTAACTTCCAGTAGGTCTGAGCTGAGAATTTATGTTTCATGACGTTTTCCGATTTCAAAAAGCTTGAGTCTTATATTTTGCAAAATTGTTCAAGCTGGCTGAATGACTGGTGGCTGTGGTCTATACCGAAAGATACAATTTTTGACAGAATGTCCAACCCCTCGACATATCTAACAAATCTTGTTTGGTTAACAAAATTTGATCTTAACTAAAACTGCTTGAGGCTTTTATTTTGCAAAGTTGTTCAAGCTGGCTGATTGAAAATATAAGCCAAACTGGCAAGTGACTAACTCCGGGAGGCTGAAAACTTTAGGAATCCATATAAAAAATGTTCAGGATTCCCATACAAAATTAGGAATGCATATTCCACCATCCAAGGGAATCCTTAGGATCCACAAGTTTTAAGAGTCCTTGTACAAATTTTGAAAGAGTGTCTGTGGACAGCTTAATATTAATCTAACCCAATTGGCTTTCTCTAAAATCCAATGGGCAACCAGTTATATAAATCTAACCCGATTGGCTCCTTAAACAATCCAATGGCCAGTTATTCAAAATTCAATAAACAATACAAAATCGAAAATGAAATTAAAAATAATGAAAAGAATGAGTAATCACACCTTTCCGATTACATACCTCAATTGCAACTAAAACCAACAATACATTCAGTGACTAGTAAAAAGCGAACAAAAAAGTATTCTATGAAAAAATCTGAAAAATTTCACACATGGAGAAATCACAAAACCACAAAACAAAAAATGTACATAGTGTGCAAAACAATGCAAAACCGCTATTGTGCAAGCTTACAAAAAAAGAGCAAGCTTTCTGTAAAAAGTACAAAAAAAAATGCAGCCAATTCGTCACGTAAAGCAATTGTTTCTTTATAATATTTTACTATATATATATATTTGTTTAAGTGTTAAGGTGTGACTGTGTATGTTTTGAAAATGGTGATTATGTCCTTAATTTTACTAACTATATATTATTTACTTTACATATTTACAGAATAACTATTAAAATGTTCTTTCTTATTAATATTTAACAGTTTTCGCTAATTATCAAATAATTTTCCTTTTAATAATCAAACAATACATACAATGTGGGAATGGGCATTTAAGCGATACGACCAGGCAGCAAGTGTGCTGTAGAAATCCTCGGATTAATTTCTATAAAGAAATAAAACAGGCTCCGGGAAGAAGCAACCAATCAGTATTGAAGATTATTTTTCTCTTTGAATGAAGATATTCAAACTAACAAATTTTCTTGCACTCTAAACTAACTCGCTTAAAAAAATCTTCTACAATACATTTTGGTTGCCTTTTTCAAAGAAACTTTTCAAGCGGTTTTTTTATTTTCTTATTTAATTAACCATATTTTTTTTATTTAATTTCCCTCGATGCAAGAACATTGTTTACAAAATGTAAATAATTGTCGACGAAAAGTTTCCGCGGAGTTGTGTAAAAAGGTTTTGTCATTTTAAAATAATATGCCGCCACAATTAAAAAATTTGAAAAGAGAAAAAAATATTGAAATTGATTTTTAACATATCCTTTGAAAAATTAATCAAAAAAATAATGAGAACAAAGTATCAAACGTAATCCATGTGTAGACGTGTTGTGCTACCTCTATGTCATAATATCTTTTAAGTGATTGCGATGTTGTTGCTCTAAATGTTCTTTTCCTTTTCCATATATATTAAAACTATATATTAAACTATTATTATATATAAAACTATATTATTACACAAAACACATTTATGGTTTGATGGACGTAAAATTGTTCCTTGTTAGAATGTGCTTGTAAGATGAATGAATGGATTTGGTTTTTGTTTGGTAATATTCCCTATGTAATTACAATAACTTTTATTATTTTGAATATAAATTTTGTTTGGTTGACAGATGCATTTATAATATATCTATATTAACAGATACACTATTCATATACACTTGCATGAATACTTGTCCTTGTATATACTATACATTAAGACGGACAGACAGAATGGTTTACATATTGCACTTTTGATATATGATACTCATATAGATTGTAAATTATACACGGACTAAATGTGAACACGAAAACAAAAACAGTTCATGATACACTCACAATGATGATGGAAGTCATAGGGGAATAGTTGCAGGAATTGTGATAACTTGTATATTTTCGAACAATTAAATATTTATCATTTCCTCATCTCTTTTTGCTGAAAGAAAAATTTGAATGGCGCCCGTATTCCGTTGTCTTTAATATTTTTATGGCGACCGAGTTCGTAATTATGCATTCTTTTTTCTAAAATGTTATATTAATTGGCGCTCGAGCTCTCGACTCATAATTTCATTCAATGGTTTGTTTTAATTCCACAACAAAATAAAATTTCAAGAACTTGTTATTCGCTATTCATAAAAACTTCCCCTTCGGAATAGCTTGTGGAGTGATATAAATTCTAAATGTGATTGAATAATTACAATTCAATTCCATTTTTTTTTCTTTCCGTTAAAACAAGGCAATTAAACACGAATTGTTCATATAATAACCTCAGGCTTCTACCACTAACTGGAATATACAATGCTTAACTGAAACTTCTACACTGTGCTATTTATAGGTTTCAATTGCCCAAAAGCAAGATGTTTCATTTAGATCATTAAGAATAGGATTTGAAATATGAAGGCTTTATCTTAGAGTTTAGATTTTGAGAAATGGTGGGTATCATTATTGACTTTCAGGTTGAAAATGTATATGATGCAAATAAATTTTATTGATTGGCGCCCGAGCCGGAAGTTCAAAGCAAGATTATTAACGCGAGTTTGGGCAGCTATTATCTATTTTCCAAGCATGGGATAGTTATATCGACGCTACTATAGCTTGAAAGCAGGATTTAGCCAAACTTCAAATTGCTTGTGCCTTATATTGGCGCCCGAACAGGAATTGAGAAAATTAAATGATGAATTCTGGAGTCATTCTAGCTGACTTTGCTTCCAATTTAATTGAGATTAATTCGAATTAACCCACCAAGTAAAGCTCATACCATAGACCTTCCGTTGAAACTGTAAATTATACAAATAAATTGTATTGATTGGCGCCCGAGCCGGAAGTTCATTACAAGATTGTTAATGCGATCTTGGACATTGGCGCCCGAGCGGGTGATCCATTTGAATAACTAAGGATATTAAAGGATAAATACTTGAGCAATGATGGCTGTCATTACTTGAATGCTGTCATTGCTTCCAATTGAACTGAGATTATAACGGATCAACCCTCGAATAAAGCTCATATCAGTCTTTCAGTCTGAATCTGTATATGAAACAAATCAATGGCTTTGATTGGCGCCCGAGCAGAAGTTTATAGGAAGATTGTTAAGGAGTGCTTGGATAGTTACCGTCTATTTTAAAAGTATGGAGTAGTTATGTCGAGCTTTAAAACAGAATTTATCCTAAATTCCTATAAATTGTGCCTTTGCTTTGCGCCCGAGCAGAATATTCAATTTGAATAACTAAGACTATTAAATGATGAATACTCGAGGTGGGTATCATTATTACTTGAATGCTGACTTTGCTTCCAGTTTAATTGAGATCAGATCAGATTAATCATCCAATTAAATCTCGTATCATAAACTTTCAGTTTGAAACTGTGTATGATACAAATAAATGGCTTTGGTTGGCGCCCGAGCAGCAAGATTGTTAAAAAAACTATCCACTATTATCTATCTTGCAAGTTATTTCGGCAATACCAGGCTTGAAAGCAGAATTTAGCCTAAACTTCTTATGGCTTATGCAATCCAAGGCGCCCGAGCAGAATATTCCATTTGGATAACTAAGACTATTAATGATGAATACTCGAGTCATGTTGGGTATCATTATTACTTGAATGCTGACTTTGCTTTCAGCTAAAGTTCATACCAAACTTTCAATTTTAAACTGTATATGATACAAATCAATAACTTTGATTGGCGCCCGAGCAGGAGCTTATAGCATGATAGTTAAGGAGAGCTTAGATAGTTACTATCTATTTCTAAATTTAGCTCCAACACCTCTCAATAACTTTCTAAAATAGCCAGCTATTCTTCTTATCAGAAAAAATAGCCATAGTATTCTAATCAAATAAAACAAACCAAAAAACTACATTCCATTCAAAAAAAAACTGAATTCCATCATTTTATCATCCAACACAACACTTTACTAGATTTTTTTAAATTATGATTTTGCACTTGAATCCTTAGAAGTTTGTTTGTGTAGTTTTTAAGATCATTATATAATATTTACTCTTTTCATTCAGTTTAAGAAAATATATTAAGTCTACGATGTTGATCCATTAGTTTCTGTTTGCTAAATTTTACACACTTGACCGTTAACACACACATTTTTTTTAAATATAAAGATCTAAACTAGTATGTTGATGAGCTGTTAAGGTTCCGAATCACTTGAACCCCACCTTCACAGAAAATAAGCGACTATTTTAAACCACCTGGGAGAAAAATCGACGAACAAGTCCTGGAAGGTGGTCTGCCAGATATCTCCTAACCAACAGTTTTAAGCGTTTATATTTTTGTGATAGGAAAGACTGTTATTCATATCATTCAACCATCAAAGCCCTTAGATCCCCGCCCTTCATCACCAAGCCTAAAGGATATCCATGTAATGTAAATAATATTGGTAGACTTAAACTACAAATACATTATTGGTTCAAAATGGTTGGCGCCACCCACATTTCCATTTAAAATTCCAAATAAGGTCAAACAAGAAAATTTCATCAAATAATTTGAATTTCATAGTGCTTTCTCCAACTTAGATGCATCAGGGTGTTATTGGTATTATAAATGCATTTTCTTTTGTCATCACAAAACGACGATACTCAACATTCATTCAAATTGAATTATTTATTGTTTTAAAAACTAACCCCTACTTTTTTTGTCATCACAAAAATTCTTTTAAATTCATACAATTGAGAAAGGGAATTCTTTTCAAATTTGAGCAGATCAAGAAACAAAATACCAATGACACCTTGAAACCCACGCTTCATAGACGGATAGTTTAAAAGTTTAAAAATGTTGATCTTATTTTCTGTGAAAAAAGTGATTTTGGAGTTTTAAAAGTTTACAAACAGAATTATTTTAAATATTAATAGAAAAACACACAAATACAAAAGGCGCCCGAGTTTTTAGGTTTTTAATTGGAGTCGTTTCAAAACCGACCACCGAATTAAAAACCTCAAAACTAATGAAACCAAAGAACGCGACACACAATCTTACTGACGAACCAACACAAACAGAATTTGGCAAATAGAGACGTTCCACGACCCAACTAAAAATGTTTCCCGTATTTTAAAATGTCCACAAAGAAAGAGCCAAAGCTACTACATTTACGAAACAAATTTTGTCAATCTTTAAGTCATTCTTATCCGACTCAATGAATTCAGCAAAGAAAAAAAGATATGAAGAAATTTGAATCCACATCCATGTTAGGAGGGCGGTTTTATTATTTTTTTAAATTTTATTATTTTGGGATAATCATAAAAAACAGAACAGCTAGAAATCAAATTTTAACCAATTCACCCAAGTTTCTGCTTATAACAATATATCAATGTAAATAAATGTTATCGATTGTGTACTGTTAATTTTTTTGGTCCACCCTATTGTGAATGTGAGTTGGCTTTCATTCTTAATTTTACCTAAATAAATAAATATTTCTCATTTTATTTGAATGCCATTCATTTTTGACATGAAACTTACTTTATATACAATACAATACATATTTATAAATTACTCGAAACAGGTACAAAACAGAATACAAAAAATTACCCGTAACGTAAACGTCAAAGTAATACTTTTCATCTGTACTGCGTACAGTGGTTTCCATGGTAGATACGGACACTTTTCTTGGAAATAAATTAAACAAAGCGGAGAAGAAAGTTTCTAAATTGAAAAATTTGTATTTAATTTATTTCCACTTCTCCGACAAGAAACACAAACAAAACACTCAACTTTGTTTTTTTAGTCGTCAAAAATTAAATGGCATTTCATGAGACTTTTTTTGTTAACGTTTTTGTTCCTTTTTGTATCCTAAGGGGGTGGGGGTGGGGTTGGTTATGGTGATTGCTCTAAAGAATACACATTTCAGATATTGGTTTTATTGCCTGGTAGAAAACTTTTTGACATCAATATTAATGATTGGGTTTCTCTTAGGAAGAAAGTTTTACTTATTGAGATGTTTCTTTTCTTAACTTTATGTTTTAAGAGTAATAGGCCATAGTTTTTCCATTTACTAGATGATTTAGCAGGTTTTGTCACTTGTTTCAGGTGTTAGAATAGGAATTTTAGGTTTTATTATATGAATACTTTTAATATTTGTTCGTTTTCCAATGGCGCCCGAGCAGTAGATTTCGTTCTTTACATAAGAGTTTAAATGAATTGGAACAGGGACAATACTTTTAACTCTTTTTTTTCCCATGGCGCCCGAGCAATAGATTTCAAAATAAGAGGTTATAAGGAATTGGCGCCCGAGCAGAGCTAATACTTTTAATAACTATTAATTTTCCAATGGAGCTCAAAATAAGAGTTTATAGGAAATGCCGACAGAGCGGGACTGTTGATTTTACAATGGCCCTGATTATTAGATTTCGCTTTCAAAATAAGAAGTTACACGGAATTGGAGCCCGAGCAGGAATATCAAAAACATTTTCTTAAGGAATTGGCGCCCGAGCAGAGACAATACTTTTAATAACTCTTAATTTTCCAAAGGCGTTCGAGCTGTAGACTTCTTTCTGAAAATAAGAGTTTAAGGTATTGGCGCCCGAGCAGGGACAATCCTTTTAATTACTCTTAATTTTCCAATGGCGCAGTAGAGGAAGAAAAAGCACGAATAATACTTTTAAAAACTCTTAATTTAAATTACTGCGGCCGAGCAGTAGATTTCTTTCTCGTAATAAGTGTTTTATCAGGAACAATATTTTCAATAAATCTTAATTTTTCAGTGGCGCCCGAGCAGTAGATTTCGTTCTCCAAATATGAGTTTATAAGAATTTGCGCTCGAGCAGGAATACTTTTAACAAATATTAATTTTCCTATGGCGCCAGAGCAGAATATTTTTATCTCATAATAAGAATTAATAATAATTTGCGCCTGAGCAGTAGATTTCGTTCTTCAAGTAAGAGTTTAAAGGAATTGGCGCTCGAGCAGGGATAACAATTAATATAGCAATGGCGCCCGAGCTGTAGATTTTGATTTCCAATTAAGATTATCTCGAAGAAATAAAACAAAAATTACCTGTTAGCGTTTTTATTATTCATTTACTTATCATTTAATCAGTTAAAAAAACTTCTTTAGAAACCCATCATTAATTTATAAAAAAAATAAAAAACCAACAAACCCAACCATCCCCTTAATATTTTCATTTCTTTTCATTAAGTTGATGCATCCAAAGGTTGAGCTTATAATTTTGTACATAAAATACAAAAACGAATCTTAAAAGTTTGGTATGATTTGATGTTTGATGTTTGCTATAAGCTTTTGGGAATTTGCAAACGACTAAAAAAAGAAGATGTATCTACTCTACAGGTTTATTTTATTTGAAACAAATAAAAGTTAATATAAGTTTGTCCTTTGCTTCGATTGTAACTTAAGTTCCAACTTCCTTGAACAAATGTGATGATGTATTTTAAAAGGCTTTCTTACGGGAGACGGACAAGTCCCTTGGACGGTCGCTTCTTCTAGAGGAAGTCAGACTGTTCAATGGGTTTGTGTCTTCAATAAGGAGTCTCATCGAATCACACGCGAAAAAAGAAAGAAGAAAATCTGATCCATCGTAAACCAAGATTTGTCTCCACTGTTAATGTGTGTGGTGTTGTTGTAGTTGTTGAACTTAACTGGAATACGGACATTCTTTTTCTTTCGTGGTTCTCCAGAAAGAAGCCACAAAACCTTACCAAAAGCTTATAAAAACTAAATTTTTAAGAAGACAATTCAAAAACACACGTAGATTTTCATAGTTAAGTCATTTTAATTTTCTTATCATTTTTTAACTTAACTTAGTAACTCATTGATTATCAGTTATGTTCGTATATTTTTTTTAGTAAAATTCCTTTAGTATTCGTTGTTAATTCGTAAAATTTGTCATAGTATTTTTTTATAGTTTGTAAGTTGGTCCTACTTGTTAATAAAAAAAACCCGTTGTCAGAAATAGATAGACTTGTGTTCTGTAAGACGTGCTCGACTGCAGACCCTTACAAAAAAAAAAAACAAAATTTTATTGGTACACAGTGTATATTGTGAATCGTCTCCAGTGCTTTTGTTTTGTTTATTTAGTTTTTATGTTCCGTCCAATGAGAAAGAGAGTAGGTTCTAATTCGTAGTTTTTTATGATTTCGAAATCCAACTTTTAAACAAAATGACTCCAATACATTCAACAAATTCAAACACACACACTTTTTATCTTTTTATTATTTTCTTAAATTGTTTTAAAATTACAACAAGGAGGATTATTGTATGTTGCAACATTTATAACCAACAATCTCCTACGATGCATATCGATTTAAATATGAATAGGTTATGTTTAGGGTCAGCTAGTAGGACGAATTAGGACGTTAGCCATTAACTAAGCCATGCAATTTGTGTTTGACTTGAGGAGTTTCTACGAAGTTTCATTTGGTTTATATTATGGGTTTTGTATTTGAATTTAATTGGCTTCAAAGATTCTTTTTTTAGATTTCTTATAAATTCGTGGCGCCCGAGCAGGAATAATAGACATGAAATTTGAAAAGGCATTGCTTCTGTCATAGTAGTTTTAATAAAGACACTCAAAAAAGACAGAGATTGGGCCCGTAGATTTATTAAAAATAAACTAGTTATTAAGAATTTGTGGCAGGAAGAATATACATGAAATTTGAAAAGGCATTGCTTCTGTCATAGTAGTTTTAATAAAGACACTCAAAAAAGACAGAGATTGGGCCCGTAGATTTATTAAAAATAAACTAGTTATTAAGAATTTGTGGCAGGAAGAATATACATGAAATTTGAAAAGGCATTGCTTCTGTCATAGTAGTTTTAATAAAGACACTCAAAAAAGACAGAGATTGGGCCCGTAGATTTATTAAAAATAAACTAGTTATTAAGAATTTGTGGCAGGAAGAATATACATGAAATTTGAAAAGGCATTGCTTCTGTCATAGTAGTTTTAATAAAGACACTCAAAAAAGACAGAGATTGGGCCCGTAGATTTATTAAAAATAAACTAGTTATTAAGAATTTGTGGCAGGAAGAATATACATGAAATTTGAAAAGGCATTGCTTCTGTCATAGTAGTTTTAATAAAGACACTCAAAAAAGACAGAGATTGGGCCCGTAGATTTATTAAAAATAAACTAGTTATTAAGAATTTGTGGCAGGAAGAATATACATGAAATTTGAAAAGGCATTGCTTCTGTCATAGTAGTTTTAATAAAGACACTCAAAAAAGACAGAGATTGGGCCCGTAGATTTATTAAAAATAAACTAGTTATTAAGAATTTGTGGCAGGAAGAATATACATGAAATTTGAAAAGGCATTGCTTCTGTCATAGTAGTTTTAATAAAGACACTCAAAAAAGACAGAGATTGGGCCCGTAGATTTATTAAAAATAAACTAGTTATTAAGAATTTGTGGCAGGAAGAATATACATGAAATTTGAAAAGGCATTGCTTCTGTCATAGTAGTTTTAATAAAGACACTCAAAAAAGTCAGGTATTTGGTCCATAGATTTTTTAATACTAAACTAGTTATTATTAATTCATGGCGCCCGAGCAGGAAGAATAGACATGACATTTGAAAAGGCATGGCTTATGTCACAGTAGCTTTAATAGAGAAACTATTAAATATTACCAGAAAACTAGTCATGGTAATGGCGCCCGAGTAGGAAAGATTTTAATGAAATTTTAAAGTAGAGTTAGATTGAAACGCGCCCAAGATAAAAGACTAGATATTGCATCAGTCGTAGTATTTTTATTATTTACATTTAGTCTTTAGAGTATCTTTAATAGAGAAACTAGAAACCGTCAGATATTGGGCCCGTAGATTTATTAATAGTAAATTAATAGTAAACTATGTGGATTGTTTAATAGTAAGCTAGTCATGATTAGTTTTGGCTCCCGAGTAGTTAGTAAGAGAAATGAGCAAGAGGAAGTAAAATTGAAATGACGGCCAAGATAACAATAGCTAGTTATTGCTTCAGTCATAGTATTTTTTTTAGTCAGAGTTAGTCCTTTGGTTTAATTGGCGCCCGAGCAGTGAGCTTTAAGAAAGAAATTTGAGGTGATTGAGCGAATCTCGAAAATGTTAGGTGCCGTAGATTTATCAATAGTAAACTTATAATGGTTCGTCATGGCGCCCGAGCAGGAAAAATATTAATGAAATCTTAAAGTAGAGATAACTTAATTGAAGTATTTCCAACTACTTCTGTCAAAATCCTAGTATAATAGGGAAAATTAGTGACTTCAAAATAGAAGTACTAATACCCTAGCCCTTGAACAAAATTCAAAAACCCCCCATTCACAAACGAAATGAAACAAATTAGAATGAAACTGCCGAAGAGTCAACGTCATTTTGAATGCAGAAAAACATCATCATTGATGAACAAAAACAAACTACTTACAGGTTATCGCAGTGATATCAATATTATTTATAGTCCTGTCTACCATAGCCCTGACGTTGAATACATTACCACAACTACAAGTACAAGAACATGGTACAACACAGGATAATCCACAATTGGCTATGGTTGAGGCCGTCTGTATATCATGGTTCACACTAGAATATGTACTACGTTTTAGTGCATCACCAAATAAGTGGAAATTCTTTAAAGGCGGCCTTAACATTATCGATTTATTAGCAATATTACCATATTTTATATCATTATTTCTGTTGGAGACAAATAAAAATACAACGGACCAGTTCCAGGATGTGCGCCGGGTGGTGCAAGTATTTCGCATCATGCGCATCCTGCGAATCCTTAAGCTGGCCCGTCATTCAACGGGCCTGCAGTCGTTAGGCTTTACGCTACGTAATTCATATAAGGAACTTGGTCTACTTATGTTATTCCTGGCAATGGGCGTTCTCATATTTTCTTCATTAGCATATTTTGCTGAAAAGGATGAAAAGGATACTAAATTTGTTTCAATACCGGAAACATTTTGGTGGGCGGGTATTACAATGACAACTGTTGGCTACGGGGACATCTATCCCACTACTGCACTGGGAAAGGTTATTGGTTCTGTATGTTGCATATGCGGTGTACTGGTAATCGCTTTACCCATTCCCATCATTGTTAACAATTTCGCCGAATTTTATAAAAACCAGATGCGCAGAGAGAAGGCCCTCAAGCGACGTGAAGCACTCGACCGTGCTAAACGTGAAGGCAGCATTGTATCATTTCATCATGTCAACCTGAAGGACGCATTCGCTAAAAGCATGGACCTAATCGATGTTATTGTTGATACAGGTGAGTCTTTGATTCTACTCCTAGAATTTAGAACTATATTCTTTGGATATAAAACAAATATATTCAAAACATGACTAATTTTGTGGTTTTCTCTTATTCTGTACCTATCATAATCTCACACACAAACTAATAGAAAGCTTCTGCTTCTAGTGCCAAACTATTTTATTGCATGTTTGTTGTTTCGTTTTCAGTTTGTTCTACTTTTTATTTCTATAGTGTGAAGTTACTTAATTTTCTTCTCGTTCAACTTCTTGTAGTTTCTCTTCTTAGTTTAGATTTCGTTAAACAACAATTTTCAGATAAAGAAAAAATCTACAAAAATATTAACAAGTTGTAATTTTATACCAAAGGATTATATCGAATTGTAAATAACTTTTATTGTTGTAGAAAGTAGAAAAGTAGTTTTTCGCTTCAAAAATTTGGTTTTCATTCTAGATAAATAAGAAGGTTTATAATTTATGCGTTAGTTTAATGTTCGCTTCGTTATTACCATAAAAGAAGAACAGGTTGAACTTTTCGAAATTGGCGCCCGAGCAGGTCTTAACTGTGTCAATTTTCGTTACCAGTCTTATTTTTTTAATATAACTTTGTTCAATTTAAGTGGCGCCCGAGCAGGACTTTTTTTATATACGATGCCAATTCCGTTCTTCAAAATGTTTGTGTCAATTTGAATGGCGCCCGAGAAAGGCATATTTTCTGGACGATGGCAATTCCGTTCTTGCCACGTTTTTTGTCAATTGGAATGGAGCCGAAAAGGTAACTTTTCTGTCAATTTTTGTTATCAGTCCTGTTTTTGTAGCATAACTTTTTCTGACAATTCAATTTGTCGCCCGAGTAGGGCACAAGTAAATTTAAACGATCTACAGTGAAAGAAAATTTCAGATCAAACAAGCTTTATTATTAAGTAGAAGGCTTGGCGCCCGAGAAAGACTTATTTTTAAGGAAGCTTAAATTAGTGAAAGATATAATTTTTTGAAACTGTAGGAAGGAGGTGAAAATTACCAGTTTAATTATCTTCAATTGATTGATTTATCAATTTTATTGGCGCCCGAGCCGATCAATTTCTGGTCTATAATAATTTCCTCTTAACTTTATTTGTGTGTGAATTGGCGCCCGAGGAGGACAGATTTTTCAGAGTATTACCTTTATTGGCGCCAGAGCAGAATACATCTTTAAGTAAATCTAAACAATCTATAGTGAAAGTCAATTTGTATTAAGCTATTAAGACATTGTCTCCGGTTAATCAGTACATATAGTAAATAGTGCCACATTCAGTTACCTAAATCCAACAAATTAAATTATTGTTAGAAAAAGAAGCTCCTTGAACCTCCGAAAAATCGTATATTCTTACCATGTAACACAAAATTATATAAAATTGTAAATAACAATTTTCTAAAATGCAGAAAAGTAGTTTATTTTTTTTTTTTTTGTTGCAAGCTCTACGGTCATTTCATATGCATAGACTATCTTTGTAAGTAACTTCCTTTCCGAAGGACTACCCAAGAATACAAAATATATTCATGTATATAAATACATTGTTGTCTGGACAATGAATAAATGCACTTGGATGGAATATTAGATTAGATTGAATTTCTCAGGAACTTTACGACCATTATAACTTGTTTACGGAAGTCCTTTCAATACAAGAGATAAATTACTTTTAGAGTATAGAAATATATCAATCTATCAATCACTTCATGTAGCTCAACACAATATGAAACCAGAATGTGGAACCTCAAATATCACATCAGCCAAAACCGACAAACTCAATAATTCACTAAAAAACAGGGACGAAAAAGTTATTGTTTCATGAAATTTATAGCCTTCTTCAGACCTGTCTATTCCATAGGAAAAACAATTAATCTTATCCATTATATCATAACTATGCCTTCCACTTCCATTCTACAAATAGCCCTACTCCTACAGTCCAGTCCATTGTTTCAACGAAAAACGAAATCAATTTCGATGAACGAAGAGTACATAAAAGGGAGAATTTATTACAAACAGAAACATTCGAAGGCCATGGATGTGAAATTTTCAAGAATTCGGTCAAATTTCCATTTCAACTGACTATACTATATGTATAGTAAACTTGATTGGTTGGCTTTCATTTACTCTTTTTTTGAGGATGTGTACAACAACTGCATTACAACACCCACCTACCTTTCCTCTCTATAAGAAATTTAGGTTGCTCGTATCATTAGACATTATGAGGATGTTCGGCTTTTTGTTTTAGAAATTCTTTTTGAAAGTTGAAGAGACATTGAAATTGGGAGTACAAGTGAAGGGTGGTTTGATGTGAATGTGTGTGTATAAAATTATAGATTCTGACTCTTCCTATCATATGTGCTCTGAAAATAGTGGCAGGTTTCGAACATAGAACTCTATAGTCTGGTAGACAAGCTAAACTTTACACATTTTTCCCGGAAGGAAGATTCATGATACAGTTGGGGATTGTTCGGATTTGAGGCGTGAACATTCAGTAGATAAAGCTTTGTAAAGCATTTATGTTACTTATTGCTATAACTTTCATTGAAGATATAATAATCTAAGTTTCTACTGAGGCTAAATGTATATCCTGATTCTGTTTCTTCCAATCACATGTGCTCTGAAAAAATAAATTGCAAGGACTGGTTTCGAACCCAGAGGATGCAAGCTAAACTTTATACATTTTTTTCTGGAAGGAAGATTCATGATACAGTTGCGGATTGTACATATTTGAGGCATGAACATTCAGTAGATAAAGCTTTGTATCATAATACATAACTCCTCATTGTCGAGAATTTCTTGTTTTAGATTCTTGCAGTATGATTCACAGTTTCTAAACTCTATGACTGCCTCTTAATTATTTGGAAATGCATCTTTTGTAGTTGTTTGGAATTGTTGTTAAAGCAATGTATCTCTATGAGGAGGCCGTCTTGAATTTAATCCATCGGAGATGTTCTGAGTATTTTTTTGGAGTCGTGTAGTTGTGGATTTCGACTTCCTGAATCAGTGTTGGAGTTAGGCCAGTTTTATGTACTCAGTTATCTTGTTAAGAACTAGTTTCAGTTTTTCTACAACTAATGGTAGCAATGACATTAAGAGCAGCTGGTTTATTGCATTTCAGCAGAGGTATTATTTTTGCTGATTTCCAGATTTTTTCGTGTATGATCAAAAGATTCAATAGCTTTTGGTCCAAGTTGCTTCGGCATTGCTTCAGCGCGTAATTCGTCTCTTGGCTCGAAGGTATGCTCTTGATTTAAGGACAGATATTAAGTAGTTCACATGATAATGCATGGAAACGCTTAAATTCTAGTGACTACTATAGGGTCATATTTAATGATACTGTCATATTCCTGCTTAAAGGAAATGAACAAATGATGTATGTTGATTGGAATTGTCGTGCCCTCCTAGCATCCGGCGTATAGAATGATGAGATTTCATATGCTGCTGATCCTTGATAGTTTTTGAGCAGCTCTTTCTTGTCTCCTTTTGTATATCGGTATTTTCATTCCGAGACTCCACTCGCTTAGCAACTTCCTTGACATCTTTGATATCAGTATATGAAAGGGTGATGATATCTCCTCTAAGCCTTGATTGATATCGTTGCCAGGAATAATTTCTCCTCATCAGGTGAGCTATAATCATCTTTGGCAAGAATCTGTGAAGGATCTCGTCGTTGTTGGTAGTTCATATCCCGTCTTTTGGTGGAGCTTTCTGGTGTCACCTTCACCGATCAGTAGTTCTACCATTTTCAGTTCAGGTTCAGAGTTCTACAGAGTATACTGATGTTCGATGAGGTTAGGCTTGAAAAGGGTAAAAAGGCATGGAGATTTTACTTTTAGAAATTTCTTGAAAAGTCGCTCGTCTAAGGTTTAGTTATGAATTTAAGTCTAAGTAAGACAAGTTATACATACTGATAGTTTATTCCAAACTAATATTAACTATACTATATACCCATGAAATGTTTTAACGAAGACATCATGAATATATATTAGTCTCAATTGTTTTATCCATGCTACATTTCTCAAATATCGATGATATTCTTGGTAAATCAAAATTTCTCACGAAAATAAAATCATCTATTGTTAATATTTGATGATTTCATTATCGATTAAAAAATTCCACAAACTGAAAAGTCAGGACATAATCTCCTTTGATAACCATGCACTTTTTTGTCATGAGACCATTCATAAGTGCCGAACGTCTTGACAAGACAACAATTGAGACAAAACCTACGAAGTCTTCATTAAAAAAATTTATTTGGGTAAGTACTACAATTTAATAACATGGGTTATATAAATGAAAAGGTGGTTTTTGTCTCCACATAGATGGTTGTTGCTCATACTTAACTTTCCGTTTGATGAAGTGGGTCGTTGTCTGGGGTTTTCTTCAACAACGTAATGGGAATTTTTGTTCTTAAGCCTAATATTAAATCACAAAGACGTCTAGACCTCTAATACCGATATTACTTCTCATTTCTTCATCTCTTTTCCCTATATGAAATCCATAGTATAAAACCAACCCAATAAGTCAGACCAATCAAAATCCCTGTGAATAACCAACAAAAAAAATGCTTGACCGTTAATCGTTACAGTTAATTTTAAAATTTTTATAATTTCTAGTTGCAATGCGCCTTCTCATAAGTTCACGTAAATAATAGCTTTGATCATAAAAGTCATAAATATAAAAAGATTTCAAGTGCTGAGAGCTTATCAGTTATGAATTCACGCTTCCACAAAATCCATAAATCTAGTTAGAATCGAACAGTTTTTAAAATGCATGTTCAGGTGAAATCATTCCATTTTAGAGCTTTGTCAAAAAATGAAACCGCTTAGCCAGGATCAAAAGACTGATGTCTTCTTTCTTTTTCTTGTTTTTTTTCTGTCGATTTTGTCATGAAGGTGATAAAAACGCTCTAATTGATTTACCGCCACAAACTTTCACATCGCCCAGAAGACGCGCTTTATCCGCCAGAGTACAAGAACTTAACCGAGGTCTTCTTGAAGATAAAGATGGAAGAAGTAGATATGATTCTAGTGATATGGATGACAGATAGAAGGAACTAGAACCACTTAGTTGATAAGAATTTTGCCAGATGTTAGTTAGTAACTAGTTAATATTCATTTACTGTATACAAAAATATTTACTAGCTTTAGTTACATGCTATGCACTTATTGTAACTCTGCAATTTTTATAAAGTTTTTGAAATACTGATTTGTGATATTGAGTAGATGGTTGTGGGGTGTGGGACCGAGACTATTTATTTAACTTCATTTCAAGGCAGAGCAGATAACTCTCAATTCAATTAAAAAAAGATAAAAATAAAAATAACACTGCCTTAGTCGAACATATCCTTCTTCCGACACAAACAATAAATTATGAAAAATGTATCAAATTACAAGATTAAGGACTTCCATGAAATATGTTTTTCTTCGGAAAACACCCCCACGAAACCACCCCAAACCATAAAGCAACGAACTAAATTTAGAAACAAAGTGTAAAATTGTAAAAATAAGAAACAACAAAAAAAAATAATATTTTAGATTTAGGTTAAGAAGACCTACTAAGCTTTTTTAAGAATTTTTGATTTGAAAGTTTTGCATAACAATTGGTGAAGTCAGCACTTGAAAATTCATTCGCCTTAAAGCTTACTCAAGCAGTTGTTTTTATTTTGAACTCAGCGCGCATTTTCCGCAAAGTTTTGAAAATGTAAAACTTTCAAAAAGATAAAAAATAAACAAATTCGATGAACTCTACGACCAAACACCAACAACAATAACAATATTTTATTTTTACTCATTAATTTCCATAAAGTTTATGTTTTTTTCCTGTCGGAATGTATAAAACGACGAAGACGACGATGATGAAGAAGGAGAACAACTTCCGTCCTTACACAAAACACATCCTACACAAACCCATTAAACACATACACTCATAGTCACAGTCATTTAAGTTCTCACATAAATCATATGTCATTAGGTTCCTCCGCTCCTTAGCTTTAAGGAAATATTTTTAACATCTGATGATGAGTTTCATGTCCTTTTAGCTGGAGTTTTTCACTAGAAGAGTGAAATAGTTATTCTTTTAGTTTTAGTGCTTTGTTTTATGGGAAAACAATTCCTTTCAACAGCAATAACAAGGATTCTCTTTTCTTTCATATCAGCATCTTTTCAGCTGCGAACTTTATGATAATTCGAAAACTCGAGAATTTAAGTTAACTTTTGAATTTCCTTAATTTAATTTTAAGTTCTTATTTCTGATAGTTTTTTTATTGATAGCATTATGGGTTATTCGTTATTTATAAATAAGTTACAAAATGTAAATAATGGGAAATGAGCTCGATTGATTGAAGTTAGCGGAAAAATTAATACTAAATTTTAAACAAAAAAAGGAAATAACTGAAAATTGAGCCAATCAAAAATTAGGGGTATATTTTAAACCAATAACAATTTCAGCAGCATATTTAAACGTACTTCCTATCACTTAAATGTTGGGTGCCTCATAGATATGCATGCAAAATAATGTCACTTTGACTTATCAGATTCAAGAGGAGTTGGAAACACTCGGAGCAAATCGGGCTTAACTAAAAGAAACTAGCGCAACTTTCTCTTACACATTTAAAAAAAATAACTAAAATTTTCAAGAGTCACCAGCACACTTTTCAGGTTTTGAAAAGAATATCATTTTGACTAATCGGCCTAAACAAAAATCGGACTTAGCCTATCGTATAGCACAAACTCCAACACAACTTTCTACCATTAGATTTGATACAAGTAGTCTATCTTCTAACGAAGTGGTTTATATTTAGATTTCGTTCCGCTCTTCATTTCGCCATCAACTCCTTACGACGCAAGAAGAAGCACACTTGTAAGGCGGCGGCAGTTTTGAGTCGCGGAGCAAGCGAGTCCATGAACGAGTCGAGACCAAATATTTTGTTTATTGAACAACATTTTAGTGAGTCGATTAGTTCAAAAAGAGAAATTTCTGAGTAGCCCCGGGAGCCGCTGGAAGCAAATTTTATTGCGCCACAAGTCGGTAAAAAGCGAATCGGCTTACGTATCTGAGAAGAAGTAGTCTGGCGAAAGAAAAGTACGCCGATAAGAGCAGGGTTGGCAAATTAGCTACGCGAATAATTACATACAAACATTCATTTTCTTAGGTTAGAAAAGATTGATTTAATATGATAGGTTTCTGAAGCGTTTTATGTCGCTGATTTCAAATATATATTCAGATTTCTTTCCCCACAATTAATTAATTAATTACATACTAAAATTACGTATGTAATTAGAAATGTTTGTAATTAATTAATTGTGGGGAAAGAAATTAATTACATGCTAAAATTACGTATGTAATTAGAAATGTTTGTAGTTAATTAATTGATTAATTACAAACATTTTGCCAACCCTGAATAGAGAAAGACGTTGTAAAAAAAATCGAAAATTAGAGAGAAGTTATTATTGTAGTCCGACATGTCAGTCAGGATCCAATAAAAGCCATCTCAGCCATCAGCCGGTTAAAATCGTCAGCCATCGCCTAGTTTCAGAACGGCTTGTATTTTCACTGAACAATCTTTAAGACTTCTGTCAAATATATAAGACGTCCAGCTTCCAGAGGGACCATCAACATTTTATACCGCTGACATGTCTCATTCTAGTTCGAAGAGTAGAAGAGCTTTCTCTCAAAACTCAGAATCGTAAAAGTGGAAGGCGAGAGTTGTGAGATTGGAAAACTAAAACCAAATTTGAGCTCTTGTACATTTTCAACATTTTAATAATTGCTTCGACTCTTCGATCTCTGAGGACAGTGAAAATTGACAAGACAAGTGTTCCCGCTATTCATAGTAAAAAAATATTGTAAACTTTACATTATTTAATTCAAGGAAATTTTATAATAGAAATAATAATAAATTTTATAATAGAAATAATAATAAAATAAATAAATTTCTTGGAAAATTGTAATGTATTGTAATGTTATGTTAAAGAGTATAGCTTAAACAGGCGATCGCCTTCCTGGATCAATGCTATATCCCTTTTAACCTCTTTGGAATAAAGAACAGACACCCTATTTCAAAGCTTCCACCTGCGAGTCTTTTTTCTTCGATTCGAAGTTCTATTCCAAAGAGCTCTTTATTTCTAATTACAGTTTTGTCGCAATTCTACTTTTTCTTCTGTGTTTGAATGCTATGGATGGTATTCATATGTTTATCTACCACTACTNTTTACAACACAACTTCCAATTAGCAATTCTTCTGGTTTTTAACCTGGGAATTCTAGTGTTGGAGACTGATATTCTACTTATCCTGTATATTTTCTATACTATACGCTCCGACTTAAAATTAACGACAAAATTATAGGGTAGTCAAGCAAGTTGTCTATCTTCGTCAGACGAAGTGTGCGTGAACCAGGGTGGGCAAAATGTAGTGTAAAAA